>JAMQGT020012328.1:0-39705 GCA_024447675.2 Pterophyllum scalare | reverse complement strand
TGGGACAACATTGGATCATTCAGAGATCCTCACTGAAGTTCTGGAGTCAGTTTGCTGCACTGAAAGTAAAGGGGCCCAATAATATTGCACGCCCCACTTTTCAGTTTTTTATTTGTTAAAAAAGTTTGACACATCCAATAAATTTCATTCCACTTCATGATTGTGTCCCACTTGTTGTTGATTCTTCACAAAAAATTCAAATTTTATATCTTTATGTTTGAAGCCTGAAATGTGGCAAAAGGTTGAAAAGTTCAAGGGGGCCGAATACTTTCGCAACGCACTGTATGATCTGACAAGAGAGTCATTGACAAACCAAAGACAAGATCAATTATTAATACCAATAATCATGAGTCACTAGCTTATGGGGATGTGAAATAACTAGGTGTGTTCTGATTTATGTGTGTAATGGTGATCTCATCTCTCATACTTAAATCCACTAATGCTTGTTTTATTTTTGTTTTAATGCCATAAAAATAATAAAGGTCAAAAGGGCGACTGAAGGCAGGAGTGTAAATAAGCTGCACAGTAGACAAACCATAAATATAACAATTTAAGTAGAACTACACTATCAAGAAGCATATCACAGCATTGATCTTTGCAACAAGGTGAAGGTGTTGAAACGTGTCTAAATGCCACAAACAGGAAGAAAACGGTGAAACGGGATGAGTTTCAGACTTAAAAACATTTAATCTGAAGCATTTAATAGGAAACACTGTCCAGCTTTTCACAGTAAAAGAGCACTCCTTACAGAAACACTTTCAAAATAAAACTTCCCATCATCATGTGCCCCCTTAGACTTGAGTGATGGCCCCCAGAGGACCTCCACCCTCATGTTGGGCATCGCCAGACTCATTAAAAAAGGAAAAAGCAAAGAGGATTCTGGGAATTGAAGTGTGGCGCTTCAGCAGGGCATGACAGAGCCATGTGATGCAGACCTCCAAAAAAAACCTTTAAACAAAACTTTATTTTTACAAGTTTTCACTTTATTCAAATAAAACTGATGTCATCACTCAGCTTTTTTTATTCATAAGTGCAGGCTAACAGGAAGTGACATCATCAGATCATCTGCGGTACCGCCCCCTCTCCTTATCCCTCTCTCTCTCTGTCTCTGTCCCTTGCTCGCTCCCGCTCTCTGTCACGGCGTGGGCCGCCTCGCTCCCGTTCACGCTGCCGCTCACGCTCACGCCGGCTGCTCACCACGGCCTGCGTCCGCCGCAGGAAGTCGTCCACTCGCATGTCATAGTCATGCTGCATGATGGGAACAAGAACAGAGTGAGGGGCTGTGCCGATCGCCGATCAATGTGCCTGATCAGACTGATCGAACTCACCGGGCTGGACGTGAAGGCGCGGTGCTGTGGTGCTCGCTGCTTGTCTCTGAAGCGAGGGGGCGGGGCTTCGTGCGGCGGCAGAGGTGGGTGGTGGTGATGGTGGTATGCCTGGTGAGGGGGGGGCGGGGGGTGGCTGTGGTGGTAGTAGGGGGGATGGTGGGGGGGTGGCTGCTCCACACCTGGATAGCCTGCCTGAAGACACACACGTGACATCATTAGTTCAGTCTTCAATAACTTTAATGAAGCATTTTATTCTGAAACTTCTCAGCCAACATTATCTAAAAACACAGGAACAGTTTCCTGTTTCTAAATAATGTAAATAAAGGCCACATGATCAATAACAGAGTCCTACCAGAGTCTGCCAGGGAGCCGGGGGGCCGACGCTGTGGTGATAATCCCTCATGTATTCATTATAGGACTGAAACAGGAAGCACAGGTAAATGAACAGGTAAAGCTTTCTGTCTGAAACATTGATTTGGATCAATGTTTACTATCTGTATATCTGTGATGATTACCGAATGTCTCTATGGAGAGAAGATTTCTGCTGGATCGCAGACTAACATACTAATCAAACTGATAACAAATCAATGAAGTGGAACGACTCACCCCGTTAAGAAACACGTCTCGCCGCACGCCAGAAAATCGCCTGGAAACAAAAACAGTTTCACATGAAGCTTTCAAATTAAAAATTTTTATTTAACGAAAAATTATAATTTCAAAATAAAGCTTTCATCGACCCATCCATCACCATCTCCAGCTAATCCCTCGTGGAGAGGTTTCTGACAAACACGCCTGGCACGGTACCTCGGGTGAACCCCGGATGAGGTGCTGGCAGGCAGATCCTGTGCTGCCCGCATGATGTCACACCTGCAGGAGTGAAGGAACCCAGCTGATTGCAGGCAGCCTCTCCTCCAGCATGCAGCTTCTGGAACCAGACTCTTGACATTGGAGTTTTCTCTTGTGGACGAGAAGGTTGTTTCCCGTACCCCCGAGTCAGAGTTCAGGTCCAAACTGTTTCTTTGGACTTTAGTCTCTCATAAGACTTCTGTGCTGATCACAGCTCGTCCGTAAAGAACATCAGGGTGTTCATAAGTGCACGTGGCACCAGGGCGACCTGCGGCTGTGTGCTCCGGGCGCTCAGGTGAAGAGAGGAGCTGATCTGTCCGCTAGGTCGATCAGGTGGTGGGAGAGGAAGCTAGACAAACGTGGTGTACCCAAAGTATGAGGACGCACTGGGAGCATGTTGGTAGAAGCCCCGGTTCATGAGATCTTCAACTCTGATCTCCAGCAGCTGCATTTTGAGGGAGGCTGGGACACCAACACAGAGCGCCCCGTGTCATGAACCGCCATTGTGGAGGCGACTGCAGAGAGCTGCGGCCGTAAGCTGGTTTGAGCCTGCTGTGGCAGTAACTCCTGAACCAGGTGATCAACACCAGACGTGTTCTGGAGGCAGGTACCAACATGGAGGCTTTATACAACACATCTTATTCATACATTCATACAAGCACTAACATTCACATAAACACATCATATCTGCCCAAGGACACTTCGGCACACAGACTGGAGCAGCCTAGGGATCGAACCACCAACCTTCATATTAGTGACCTCATAGCAACCCTCCATCACACCCAAGTGGGCACATAGTCAGGAGGTGGAACAATACCTCTGAGGATCTCCTAAATTCCACCCCAAAGCTTTCCATAGAGGAAGCAGAGCCTGGAGATGAGGTGGACAGCAGTGCCCGAGGTCTCCAACGTAGTTTCATAACTTTCAGAACATGCTCTGAGTTGCTGAATGTTGTGGGGCTGTCTTGGTCTCTATACCGGCAGACTGGGGTGATGGTTACCCTTTTCAAGAAGGGGGCTATGCTCCAATTAGGGGGGACTCACAGCTGGGGGTATACCTGGGAAGGTCTATGGACAGACGAGCCTGCCTGTGAGCTGAACCTCAGATTCAGGAGGAACAGCAGTTTCTGTTCTGGTCATCTTGTCAAAGATACTTGAAGATATGACGGAATTACATCTACTCAAGCTCTTAGAGGCACACTGAATACATTTAACCCGAATCCAGGTGTGTCTCACCTGTCCACTGGCTGGTTCCTCAGGTCCTGGATAAACCCTAAAAATAGCATACATCAAGTTAGTGTGAGGTGACAGCGAGCAGCAAGTCAGAGTGCAAGCAGAACTGAGAACAGCTCAGGTAACAGGTGTGTTTGACACCTGCACCTGAAGATCTGTCTCAGTCAGCTGTTTAAGTGGAAGCTGCACATTAACCTGCTCGCTGGGCTGAAGTCCGGTGGACCGTCGGGTCGAGGTCGCTTCCTGCCGTGGAGGTCGTACTCTTCAGGTCGACGCCTACATAAACAAGTCCACAGGTAAGACACACGCATGCGCTCAGATACGCTCACTCACATGCACACGCGCACACACACACACACATATGCATGCACACACACAGACACACACACTAAACCGCACTGGATACTCCCTCAGGTCAGACTCCAACACAAGAAGAAAAACCCCGCAGGTGTCTCCAAAGGGAGTCACCGAGGCCGTTTTCACACACAAACTGACTGCATCACAATCAGGTGGGGAGATTTCCACAGGTGACTTTTCTCAAATGAAATGTACACCTGAAAATAGCCTCATTCTAATGTGGTTCAGGTGTGAAGTTACCCAACTCTTACCTGCTCTGCTCTCACCTGGACCAACCAGATATCACACAGGCTTAGTAACAGGAAGCTGAGAGGTTAAAGGACTGACTGACATTTACGTCAGAAAATGTCTGCAGTTGGTGTGTGGAAACGGCCTGCGTGTCTGCACACATCATGTTTACATGTATGACAGTCTGAGGCTGATAAAGGCCCTGTTCTGGTCCTACACTCTGACTCAGGAAGTGAGTAATTTAGTGGCAGCTTTTAAACTAGCAGCACAGTGGCGGGGGCTTCAGTGATGAAGGTAGCTGTGGAACTGAGACAGTGAAACACAGTGTGACAGATCCAAGATGGCCGGTACTATATTGTGAGGTACCTGTCCTACGTGGGCGGTTCCTGGTCCACGTAGGACAGGTACTTCCTGCAGGGGAAAAAGGCCAGTTTAACTGCTCTGAGCATCTCCTGTTCTAATTATTTTACTTCAAAGGCTGAAAACAGAATCTGCAGTCTGACAAGTTCACACACACACAATAAAAAAAACAAATGAAGAAGAACCTCTCAAAGGGACAACATACCGCTTCTGCTGCGTATGAGGGAGGGGCAACACTTTTGACTTAAAAAAACAGTTTTTCTCCTCATCAGTCCATGTTTAAGGCTTTTTATAAACCCTCTTAATTTGAAAGGGTGAGGGGTGATGATGATGATGGTGCAGTCCTGTCAATCAATACACAAAGCCCCGCCCCTGTGAGCCCCACCCACCCCCTCCAAACCAGCAACAGTCCTCAAAACAGAAACGACAAACCGCGTCGTCTTTCTGTCGCTCCGTCCGTTTGGTTATTTTTATGCTCACATTTTTATTCGTCCATCAGAGCGACACACACACACCGACAACCAGCTCGCAGTCCTGATTCAGTGTGTGTGCGCCAGTGGGAGGAGGGGGGAGGAAAGGGGAACGTGACAGTCCTTTCATGTGGGGGAGGGGTCACCTTTTTCAGTCCAGGGGGATTTTTTTTTTTTTTTTACTTTAGTCCTTTTAAGCACCTGTAACTTTACCTCATTCAACCAGAGGAAGCCCCACCCCTACACACCACCCCTTCTCATTGGATACAGTCCTGAGGCCCCACCTCCAACACACCAACCTCACAGGATACAGTCCAGAGGCCCGCCCCCTCCTCACAACCTTTACCACCTTGTCAAGCACCTGAAACAGTCCATTGGGGGCTCAGCCTCTCCCTCACTTCCTGTTCCTACTACCTTGCTTGCCCTCCCGCCTGCCCCACCCTCCTCCTCCGTCAGTCCAGCCAGTGACGCTCGTCCTTTCTGCTTTTATTCTGAAAGGGTCAGCCTCAGTCCAGCTAAACATTTTCACTTTTTAACCTCCGAAGTATCAAAATCCTGCGACGACAAAGAGCTTCAAAGGAGAAATTTAGCAACAACAAACTTCAGCTCAGCTACATGAAGACTACAAGCCTGAAAAACAAAAATCAGCTAAAAATTACAAAATAAAACAAAAAGAGCTCAAACGTCAAAGAAAATTAAACTCAAACGAAGGGTTAAACTTCCTCTGCGACGTCAGCTGTTTAACGCTTGTCGAGGATTTCACTTCCTGCCTGATTTTAAGACCTCGACCAAAGACGCAGAGCGAGGCTTCGCTCCAGGGAAGCTCCAGACTGGAAAAACAACAACCAGAGAGCCAGCAACGCCAGCTAAGGGAAAGCTAGCCACCAGCTAAAGGCAGCGGCTGTCTTCGTCGTCCAGCAGCAGGTGGTGCCATGGTCGCAGCAGAAGAACAGGAAGCGGGAGGAGGAGCTTGGTGATTGGCTAACCTTCCCGGTTCACGCTGTGGCGGTCGGCCCCGAGGCCGCGGCTCCGACGGTGTCCGGCGCTTATGACGAATGCGACGAGCCACCTGATGCATGTCCACGCTCTCATCCAATGGGAACAGGGCGCAGAGCTGAGCGCCGACATCTGGCTGGATCTCCTGAAAAAGATGAAGCATTAAAAGACAGCTCTACGTCACGTGACAGAACACCAAAGGAAACTGAAGCAGACCTGTCCATCGCGTCCGATTTTCACCGGCTTGTGTTCATTCCAGGGGTTGGAAAGGTGGGCGGTCTTAATGAAAGGGAGCTCCCTCCTGGGGGGAGAAAAGCTGAGTGAAGTAGCCAGCAGGGGGCAGCAGTATTAAACCATCAGACAAACACCTGAACTACACTTCTGGAGTGAACCTATGGAGTGGTAGTGCTGGAGCGTTGAGTTGTGCACCTTCACCCAACGTGAGGAAAGCAAAGGCATAAAAGTTGTTCTCCAACTGTGGCACGTGTACCACTGTTGGTACACAAGAAGTCTCCAAGAATTTTTCTCTCTCTTTTTTTCCTAGATTAAATCACTATTTTTTTTAAATATACAGTACCGGGCGCTGGGGTGGCTCAGTGGATGAGCAGGTGACCAATTGGTTAGTTTAGTTTATTATTATTGCCATATACAGGTAACAATGGCACATCACTACCTGCAATGGAATTCTTTGGCTCAGGCCCCTCAATATTTCACATATGAGACCAAAAGCAATTTTGCACATGAACTAACACTTAAATAGAAGTAAAATATAAAGTAAACTATACAAAAGACTGTAAAGACCACACACACACACACACACAGTAGCAGCTGTAGTGCAAAGTGATGGTGTACATGTGCAGCATGTACACTGATTGTGCAAAATGTCATGTATATATAAACTGTTGTGAGCAAATGTCCAGTATTATTTCAGCAGCTCAGCATCCTGATGGCTCGTCCCTGAATCTGCTGGTGCAGGTCTGGGTGCTCCTGTACCCCCTGCTGACGGCAGGACCGTGAAGAGTGACTGGCTGGGATCAGAGAAGATCTGCTGGGCCTTCCTCCTACAGCGCTGTCTGTAGAGGTCCTGGATGGCTGGCAGTTCAGACCTGATGATACGTTGAGCGTAGAAGGTGTTCAGCTCCTCAAGTAGAGAAGCAGTCACCTCCCCCATGCTCTAGCTCCTCCCCTTGTAGTCTGTATATGGATTTTAGCCCACTCCACGTGCCTGGTGTTTGATCCTCTGTGGCAGGACTCCACCTTTTCCCTGTATTGTTCCTGAGCCATTTTTATTACTCTTTTGAGAGTGTACTGGGCTTTCTGTATTCACATGGATCTCCAGATTAATAGGCAGCTGTCCCCGCTCTGAGTGCAGCACACACCTCTCTGCTGACCCATGGCTTCTGATTGGAGTCAGTCCGTACAGTAGCGTCGTCAATGCATTTGTTGACGTATCCGGTGACATATTCGATGTAGTCATGTACATTGTTGCTAGCGGCGGTACGGAAAACTTCCCAGTCCGTGTGTGGAAACAGTGACGCAGAACAGCATCTGATTGGTCGGTCCAGGGCTGAACGGAGCGCTTCATTGGCTGCTCACTCTTCAGCCTCTGCCTGCGGGCTGCTAGCAGCAGGACTGAGGAGTGGTCTGATTTGCATGCCATGTATGTGGTGTAGCGGTGCGGGTGGTGTACGAGTCAAAAGTTTAGACACAGCTTCTCATTCAATGTTTTTCTTTTTTCCTATATTAACACTGAAGTCATCCAGACTATGAAGGAACACATAAGAAAAATAAAAAAACAAACCAGAATATGTTTTATATTTTAGATTCTTCAGAGCAGGCACCTCTTAGATGGCAGCTTAACACATCTTGGCATTTTCTTAGTCAGCTTTATGAGGTAATCACCTGGAATGACTTTCAGGTAACAGGTGTGACTGTTAAGAGTTAACGTCTCCAATTTCTTGCTCTCTTGATGTGTTTGAGACCATCAGTTGTGTTGAGAAAAGGCAGAGTTGGTATACAGTGAATAGCCCTATGTGAGTAATGTTCTAATGCACATTATGGCAAGAACAACTCAACTAAGTAAAGAAAAACTAAAGTCCATCATTACTTTCATATGTAGATCTTCATAGTTTGGCTGACTTTAGAGCTGCAACAATTCCTCGAGTAACTTGAATAATTTGATTATAAAAAATGCTTCGTTTAAACGCTGCAGCCCTCAGGTGTCTCGTTTCACCCGCATTCTCCGTCGTCATTGTCTTCTTGTGGGTTTAATGGCGGTGGGCAAACCAGCTTAGAGCTGCACTGCCGCCACCTACTGGACTGGAGTGGGGATCAGGAGTTAGAAAAAACCTCAGATTCTAAAAAGTTCTCTGTTGCTGCGACGGACTCCCGTCAACACCAAATGGATCATCGCTGATATGTTTTTCCACGCCTCCACCGCTCTCTGCCCTGTTTGTGTGTTGTGCTCGCTTTGCTTTTGGGGCAGGGGGGCAAAAGCATGGATTTGTAGACTTTCTGGATCAGCCTGAGTGAAATTAGCACAATAACCCCATGTTGGCTGTGAGGAGCCGATATTGCTTATACATCTTTAGAACTTTGATGTTATATTTGTTGTGATTTCTGCTGCCCTCTTTGCCAGATTTCTCTTTAAAAATATATTTAAATAAATATCACATTATATATATATATATATATATATATATATATATATATATATATATATATATATATAAAGTCACTCTGCCAAAAAATGAGTGCAGCTTCTACCTTGTGACAGAAATGTTGTTTCTCAGTCAAAATAAATTGATATAATTTATTAGAGAGCTGTTTGATGCACATGTCACAGATTATAGGTCAACAAGTCATTTACAGTAGTTTAAATAGACATAAAACACCAGAAATCCCTTTTTGGCACAGCAGCATAGTTCTTTCCTCATAGTTACTTGAATAGCCAAATATTTACTGAGGTGACCAGGGCCTTCAAATTATGCAGGCGCCAGGTGCATTTTTCTCCTACTCCCCCACTCTGTGCCGTCTACTTTTTAATTTTACTAAAAAGAAATTTTGCGCCATCATCCGTCTTCATTTCTAGCGCCTTGTGGACGAACTTGGCAATATTTACATTCTTTCAATCTGAGTCATTTGATTGGTTCAGGACTGCCATGTGACTATTCATATCGTCTGCTGCCGTCATGGCTTCTCATGCATGTCAGAGAAATAAAAGACAACAGCAGCCGTCACAAGTGGCCCAAGCATGGGGACCAGATGATTGGGCTTAAGAAATGGTTCGAGCCCACGTCCGAGGCTGAAAGTAAGTAATCTAGGTAACCATGAACAATGTCAGGAACAGAGCTCTGATGATCAGAGGACAGAGAGGTCGCCGCCTCGAGGAATGATTGTCTGCATGATCTGATGATGAATTTCAGAGGGGACCGTGCTGTTTGTTCAGGGGCAGGTTTGAGATAAAATAATATGCAGCAGCATAGCTTCTGTACTTTAGAAGGTTAGCTTTTTAAAATTAAACCATAACATTGTTGAGATGCATATAAGCAGTGTTGTTAGTTACTCTAATCTGACTACTTTTTCTCAATAACGAGTACTCTAACGTGTTACTATTTGCCAGTCCAGTAATCAGATTACAGTTATTTATCCAGGTGACTGTGCGTTACTTTTTGTCATCTTCCTCAGTACAAAGATATATTGTTGCTTTCTTCTTGTGCCGTGCACATGCTTCATCATGAGGCGACCGTCCACACAAGGATGGAGCAGCAGAGCTGCGCTAGCTGAATAGCACAGGAGGCCGCCTCAGCACCAATACAACATCAAAGCTGTGCACTTCAGTGCTGGGACAAAGTGCTTCTAGCTTCAAGAAACTACGTCAGGCTTGAAGGAGCACCTGGAGTCACGGTGAAGCAGTACTGTAGCAGAGGAAATGCTGCCCCTTCAAACAACAGAAGCTGGACTTCAGCCCAAATCAGTATTATGAGTTGTTGTTTTTATGTTGAGGCAGCAGGGGGCTGCTGCCGGTGTTGTGCCCTAAAAAGTGATGGTCATGCCAAAAAGTGAATTTCCGGTATTTGCCAAAAATGATCGCCTGTATTTAAACGGCTGTATTTAAATGACTTGTTGACCTCTAACCTGTGACACGTGTCAAACATCTCTCTCATGAATGATATCAGGTCATTGTGAGTGAGAAACAGCATTTCTATCACAGGGTAGAAGCTGCACTCAGTTTTTGGAAAAGTGACTTTTATATATTCATTTTTTTATGAAGGTAAAAACTGTCACTGACATTAAAAATGTCTTTAAACAGAAATCTGTCTCAGAAGGCTGCAGAGATCACAACAAATATAACATCACAGTTCTATAAAGATATCTGAAGTGGATTGATTATAATGTAGGTACAATAACACAGACTCACAAAGGTTGTTGACAAACAGGTTATTTCTTCATGTTATATATAAGCCCTTCATAAATCATGCTGACTGCACTCTGTTTACCAACATAAGCAAAGACACATAAAAGCACACAGAAACATCAGGATCACTTTATGGCAGACCATCACCGGCAGCTGTTGAAAGCAACTAATAAAGTAACTTGTAATCTAACTTAGTTACTTATAAAATTAAGTAATCAGTAAAGTAACTATGTTACTTTTTAAAGGAGTAATCAGTAATGGGACTAATTTTTCAAGGTAACTATACCATCACTGCAAATAAGTAATGGTGTGTGAGCACATCGGCCGTGGCATTTCTTCCTTTCATAGTAGAAGTTGTTCATTTATAGTAACTTTGATATATTTATGGCAGTACTGAATGAAAGTCTTTAAACTGTAGTAAAATTTAGGGGATAGTACTCATAAAAGTGAAACAGATGGGAAAAGTGAAGAATCAATTTCAGGACAGAAAAATCCAAAGTGAACCCAGGGGAACCATGGAGGGTTATCTACAGCTTCCTTACCTTCCTAACCCTAACCCTAACGCCCACGGAGGACAGCAAAGGTCTCGGTCATAAGGTGCCTGCTACTTTGGCATGCCCCCCTGCTACTAAAACAATTTGAAAGCCCTGAGTGACACGCATTGTGAAAAGAGTGAGAACCAGATACGCAGAGCCGTCTGATGTGGCAACCCCAGTGTAATGAGGAAGCTCGATGAACCTACGAAGAGGGAACGGTGTGGTCACAGGAGCAGCCGACACCGTTACGTGTGGGCTGTCAACAATAGGTACATTTAGAGGGAGGTGGACAAACAGTTGGTGTTGTAGATTTAACAAGGACCTCGACCCAGACGGCTCTCCACCCTTTCAGCTGAGAAACACGACCCATGCCTGGTGGTGCAAACCCCAGTACAACCTGGACCTCATCATCAGATGAAGACAACCAAACCAAATCATCTGAGGCCATCGAACACTCGGCCTCCCAGATGCTTCTAGTAGGTTCTGTCCGTAAAAATTTTAAACAGAACTGGAGACTGAAGTCAGCCCCAGAGAAGTTCAACACCCACTGGGAATGATTACAGAAGGAGTGGAAACCTGCTGGTCAGAGCCATTTACCTGCAGAGCCAGTCAATCTTGAAGACTCCACCCAGCATCTTGGCATTCATTCCGGCAGGAAGCACCCAGTGGATCGGAGAGCCGCCATGATGAGACTCGGACGCCAAACGAGCAAAACCTGAGAACGACACAAAACAGGCCAAAGTGACGAATAAAGAACAAAGTGTACAGAGCGCTGAATGATGCTTCAACAACCATTTCCTGATACCTTGGAATTTGCCGCTCTCCCTCACAGAGAAGATGAGGACGACGCTCCGAGCTGAGCGGAAGGCGGCATTCAGCTTCTTCTCGTTCACCGGCAGCGTCGACCAAACACCCTACACACACCACAGACACTAAAATCACTCTTGGGTATTAGAATCACACAGGGAAGGACGAGGGGAACAAAAAGGGGAACAACCAGGAACAACCGGGAACAACGAGGAGAAACAACATAGGAACGACAGGTACCTTGGCTTTGGCCAGTGACACGTTCTCATGGTTGTTGCTCTTAATGAGGAAAAATCGAGCATCTCTAAGGATGTAACGCAGTTTGCTGGTTGGATCTGCAACAACACAAGAAATAGCTGTAATCTGATTACTTTCACCTCAGTACTCTGAGTAACCAGCAAGTAACCATGGAATATTGTCCTTACTCTCCATCCCTTTACGAACAGCTCGGACTGACGATGACAGTTTCTCCCGTTTCTTCTCAGAACCTTTCAAAATAAAAGCAGACAAACATTACACCATTTCTTAAAAACTCCTCGAAGAGAAAAAAGTTGTTTTATGTCTGTGGTTACCTGAGGCCTCAGAGGCGGAGCCTGAGTGCGCTGACTCGCCATCATCAGAGAAGCTGACGGAGGAGGCGGAGCGTGAATCGCCAGCCTCGCTGCGTGTGTCGTAGTCATTGCCCTCCCCACCACGGCGGTCATACTCCTCCTCTTCCTCCTCCTCCTCTTCCTCCTTCTCTCCTTCCTCTTCCTCCTCGTCGTCCTCCTCTTCTTCCTCCATGCCCTCCTCGTCCTCGTCCTCCTCGTCCTCCTGATCCTCTTCCTCCTCTTCCTCTACGTGGGAGGCAGCAGGGGAGGAGCTGCCTGACACCTGCTCTGAGCCATAATCTGCTCCTGTCTCCTCCTCTGATTGGTTGTCCTCCTCATGAGGGGAGGGACTTGTTCGTCGCTCGTCACGGCGTAACTTCTGACAATAAACAGGAAGTTAACACAATTGGCTGAATATAGTTAACAGTAGGGCTGCAGCTATCAATTATTTTATTAGTATAGTTTTCTATTGATTATTCCATCAATTACTCGAGTAACTGGATAAGAAATACTTTTTTCACATTAACAGTTCACTTGCTGATCAGGTGGTTGATGAAGGACCTCCAGCTGTTTCCCAGTAAAGCTTTAATGGTGCTTACAGGGAGAAAAGCTTCTTTTGGAGGCTAGAAAAACATTTCCTTTCACTCCACGTGAGCTCACCGTCTCTATAACGACTCCGGCCCTTTGCGCAGACAGACTGCACATGAATCAGCTGCCTGCTGCTGTTGTGTTATCAGTGTTTTTGTTGAAAAACTGGGGGCTGCAAGAGCGTAGTGTTGTAATGCTTTGCATTTACCAGCATTCTGCTAAATACATTTCTACTGCAGGTCTATATTTAGTCACTGATCAGGGATTAAAGTATAAAACAATATTTTGACGCATCCTTCCCTGTACAGAACGATCGCTAATGCTAATAGCTGTGCTCACTAGCAGTATGTCTGGTTATAGCGATCCGTTCTGGGAGCTGAAGTAGAGAAAAATATAACAGCTGAAAACACAAACACGGTAGAGAGGGGGTGGAGGCGTGGAAAACATGTCAGTGATGATCCGCTCAGTGTTAAAGGGAATCCGTCACAACGACGGAGAACTTTATAGAATCTGAGCTTTTTTTACACTCCTGATCCCCACTCCAGTCCAGTAGGTGGCAGCAATGCAGCTCTAAGCTGGTTTGCCCACCACCATTACACCCAAGAAGAAGAAGACGTGGTGAAACGCTGCACTTACATGAAGACACCTGAGCGCTGCAAAGTTTAAACAAAGCATCGAAGCAGCAAATTTGCTTCAAGGATTTTTTTATAATCAAATTATCCGAGTTACTCGAGGAATCGTTGCAGCCCTAGTTAACAGTGTACTTTTATGGTAACCAGTACCTGACTCAGACCCTCCAGGCCTCTCTGGGACTCTCGCCGTCTTGTGTCCTCTCCTCCGCGGCTCCTGGTTGCCTCCCGGGCCCCTCGCCGCCCCTTTCTTTCCTCGTAGTATTCATGACGGTAGGTAGTAGAGTGACGGCCGCGGGGGCTGGACGCCTTTTTAGAAGACAGAGATAGCCCTGGAGCCCTCTTATTGGAGGACGATGACCTGGAAGTACCATGGCCCGATGAGGGGCGGAGCCTCTTTAGATCCTGGCTGTCAGATCGCTCACTCTTCCTCTTTGTACCTGACAGAGAGAGATGAGGGTTTAAGGAGACACACAAGATTCTGTCACTGATGTCAGAAACACCTGCAGCACTGTATTACCCTCTGCAGCACTGCATTCCCCTCTGCACTACTGCATTCCCCTCTGCACCACTGCATTCCCCTCTGCACCACTGCATTCCCCTCTGCACCACTGCATTCCCCTCTGCACCACTGCATTCCCCTCTGCACCACTGCATTCCCCTAGCACCACTGCATTCCCCTCTGCAGCACTGCAATACCCTCTGCAGCACTGCAATACCCTCTGCAGCACTGCAATACCACCTGTAGTGTGATCAGTAGCTGCTGTACCTTTCTTGTCGCTGACGTCACGCTCGGTCTCGGGGTTGTAGAGCTCATCGTCCTGATCCGGAGCTTCAGTCAGTAAGTCTTCCAGAACGTTCAGCTCTCCGTCTGAAACAGACGCAGACAGAAACACATGCTGGTGTCACTTTGTATTTATTAGGGATGTTCCTTAGTCGACTAAACGAGGGAAAAATTTCTGACTAACCAACTAGTCTATGACTAAGAAACACTCAGATACGAAGACGTTCACGTATTATTAAAAGCTTACAAATGAACAATTATGAACGATGCTCCACAATTCATGACACCCATCTTAACATAACAGTTAAAATCTAAAATAACAAAACAATAAATCATCCGTCTTCTTACATTAATCTGGGGCTGGGCCACGGGGGCAGCAGCCTACGCAGCCCAGACCTTCAGCTCATCCTGGGGGGGCTGACACTGAGGCTCCCATCAAGAGAGTGTGCCCGTAACATCTCAATCAGGAGGCGACCGCCTCAGCCCTACTCTGAGCCCCTCTTTTATGGCATTAGGATCCACCAATTTACCAACACTGGGCAGCAATTAAAATGTTAACAATTAAATGGCTAGTCGCCGGTTAGCTAGCAGTCGCAGCCATTAGCACCAGCAAGTGGTTATTCGGCACCGAGAGGGGACCCCTGGTTCGATAGCGCAGACCTGTGAGTTTTTCTAGCTAGAACCCCGTTTATACACTTTGAGGTAAGTTACTCAACAGCATAATAATTTTTCGTATTAACAATTCATCTGCCTGTTTTAACTTCCGTCCTGCAGATGTTTCTCTGAAACAAACAGGGTGGATGGAGCAGCTACAAAGTTCTCTTTACCGTCTCAGTACCGGCTCCGCCTCTGCACTTGGTGCCGTGTGCAGACACACTGCATGTAAAACAGCTGCTGTTGTGTTTTTGTTGAAAAACTGGGGGCTGCATGAGCTTAATGCGGTGATGCTTTTAATTCACAAATTACGTTTTTACTGCGGGTCTACTTTTAGTCTTTAATCAGGGATTAAGGCATGAAAAACATTTTGATGGAGCCCCTCGGTACTGGGGGGGGGTGCTAATGACAGCCCCTGCTAGCAGACTGTGGTTGCAGCGATCCTCTTCTGGTTCCTACAGCTGACGTAAAGAACAACGTAACAGCTGACATCGCACCCAGGTCTGATCTGCTGATTATCAAGAACTGCCACAACACTGGAATGAATGAGCATGAGGCGATAAGGTGATCTGTGGACAGTGATGAATCTGGTTCTGATCATTACAGGATGATTGTGTCAGCTTATTTCTGAGGAATGTGTGTCAACAGGGAAACACCAACACACCTCTCAGGTGATCTGTAGACTGATCAGTTGATCATTTTTTGTTTTCTAGTCAAATGTGGCTTCGTGTTCATTTAAAGTTATTTTTGTTATTGTTTGCGAGTAACGCGTTTGTTTAGGTCGCATCAAATCATCATTTACGCAGATTGTGAGTCACAATCTGTGTCCTCAGAAACTTCTTACCTTCGCTGTTCCCTCAGTTCGTAGAGCTTGGTAAAAAGGCTCTCTCCTTTTCTGCTCCATCTTCATGGAGCACACTACAGAAGGCCTGCAGCTCTCACGTATGATCTCACCCACTGACTTTAAAATACTTAAAAACTATTCTGTTACATCATCAGTGGGACCTTGTTCTTGTTTTATATGACCATGTAAACATTTGGTGTTTTACTTACTTTATTGTATTATTTTATTGTTGTAAATGTATTATGTTTTAGAAACAGGTCACTGAGTCTCAATGGGACTGCCTGTATAAATAAAGGTTAAGTAAAATTAAAAATATATGTATGCAGATGAACCGAACCGGTGAAAATGTGGCTCTTCCTGATGATTTTTAACTGAAAAGCATCAGCCTGGCAACCTGCTCCTGACCAGTTGCCATGGTGACTGAGCAGTTAAAGACAGTAAACTCTGACATGACTTCACATCTGGAGCCCTGATCGCTTCGATCCGGGCTAACCACTAATCTCAGGCAATCAAAGGCAGCATCTCTGTGTTTAGCCTGTAAACCGGTTATTATAGATCTGTCTTTGATCCCTCACGCATCAGAAATCAGTGCGGGCCAGAGCGAACCGGGTAACGGTTCCACCTGTCCTCGGGTGTGCTCACAGCGGCCCCAGCAGTAAAATTAGCAGTTTTCCGAAGACACTGACGCAGTCAGCAGGAGCCGCTAAGAAGCGCCAGGACATACACGACACCTGATCACGCGCCGCTCTCGGTATCGATTATCACCGCAGTTATCGATCCGCCCCGAGCCCCAATGAAACAAAGGCAGTTCACGAGCTAATGCTATTGCTATTGCTAACAAAGGGCCCCCCGGCCTCACCTTTGTCTTCGCGCCGGTCGGCCGCCATCACCGCAGCTATGATGCGCTGCTGCCTCGCGCGCAGGTATCGCTGCAGGTGAAACTGTATCTTTGGCAGATTTCTAAGAAAAATAAGCTTCTGAAGCCTCCGAGACACCAAATGGCGGACTGCGTCTGCGGAGCACCGTCTTCTTCTACTGCTGCGGGCGACAGCGCATAGATGAACTACCGCCACCTGCCGGTGCGGGCGACAGCGCATAGATGAACTACCGCCACCTGCCGGTCCGGAGGACGGAGTCTGCGAAGTGCAGAGAACGGACCTGCAGGTAAGAGGGAAAAGCGACCGACATTAAGCACATCACAGACCATAAAGGTAACAGATCACTTGAAGGTCACTTGGAGCTTGAGATACACCTGAGGAGTTCACCTGTAATTGAGGAGGGAGGGCCGTGCAGCACTATAGCCTGTAAACATGTGGGAGGAGAGCATGCTTGACCTTTGGGAGAGGAACATGTGCATTACTGTGGGGTCTTCACCTGACCATCACCACCTGAAGCCACTGATGGAGGATTCTCATTGCAGCAATTCCACAAAACACCATCAGAGCTGCAGACTGAGCGCTGATGGGGAGCCCGACGCTCCCTCTGCTCTTTAGTGTGGAGGACGCAGATCTGTCTGACCTCAGAACAGTTTTCCCTTCAGTCCATTTTAAATGAGCTTTGGCTCAGAGAAGGCGGCACTGTTTCTGGATCATGCTCAGAGATGGCTTCTCCTTTAACCTGCATCTGTAGATGGCACGCTGCGCTGTGCTCAGTGATTCCTGGAAGTCTTCCTGAGCCATGCAGTGATTTCCTGGACAGGATCAGACCTGCTTTAACTGCAGGGCTCTCAAAAGTCAGCAGGTGTCTCCATCCTCCTTAAGATTCAGTGGCGATATACAATGGCTGTATATTGAGTTATTTTGAGGGAAGAATAAATTTACACTGTTATATAAGCTGCACACAGCACACAGTTCATTGTGTCAAAGTGTCATTTTGTCAGTGTTGTCCCATGAAAAGATATACTTAAATATCTGCAGACATGTGAGGGTGTACTCACTTTTGTGATACACTGTAATTGAATCTCTTATTTAAATTAATCATTATTCACCTAATTGGAACTAAACAACAAAAAAAACTCACGAGGTTAGTGGGAATTGAACACTAATCTGTTAAAAGATGATCTATTTTGTAGCTCTGTAACCACCACCGCAAAAAATATTTTTAGTAACAAAAATATTTTTAGTAACAAAAATGAGAATACTTTAAATTTAAAGTTAGAGAATTAGCAATACGATGTAGTAAAGAAATAAAGAAAATAATGTCGCTAAAGAACTGGCTATTATGAACAACCTCAATACCTTATTACTGAAAGCTTCTCTATCCGAAGAACAACAAATTAAAATGAAAAGACTAAAAATAGATAACTTATACACTGATATGGCTCTACAGCTAAATGGCAGGAGCAAGGGGAGAAAAACTCGAGTTATTTCTTTGCTTTAGAGAAACAAAACCGCAAAAGAACCAATATCTCTGTTCTTAATGGCCACACACAACCACCAATTATTTGGATATTTCAAAATATGTCTGCTCCTATTACAGTAATATTTACAAGTCTAACTTTCAAATCAGTGATTATGAAAAGTTCGTCAACTCAGTTAAAAATATTACTCCTTCCATTTCAGAGCAATTGAAGCAAAGATGTGATGACCCCATTACAAACCTGAAATTCTGGAGGCAATTAAATCTATGAGTAGAGGGAAGTCGCCCGGCATTAATGAGATTCCTGTTGAATTCTATCACCACTTCCGGAGCATCATTGAAAACCCCTTAACAGAATTATTTAAAGACTATTTAAATAAGAAAGAAATGTCCACTAAAATGAAACAAGGTCTTATAACTTTAATTCCCAAACCAGACAAAGACCACTTATTAATAGCAAACTGGAGACCCATCAGGCTCCTAAACGCAGACTATATGATTCTCTCTTTAATTTTTGCTAAACGCTTAAAGACTGGTCTTAATGAGATCATAGGAGAAACTCAAACAGGTTTCATGGCCAAATGTCACATTAGCTCTAATATAAGACTTGTTCTTGACTTATTGGATTACTCTAACTTTATCGAATCCAAAGCCCTCATAATTTTCCTCGATTTCTATGAGGCATTCGATACTGTAGAGCACAGGTTCTTACTGAATGTACTCCAGATCTTTGGTTTTGGTCAAAACTTTATTTCAACAGTTGAAATGTTTTATAAGAATACTGATAGCAGTGTTGTGTCATATCATATACAACACAAAGATTTCCAGTTATGAGATCTGTTCATCAGGGATGCCGCCTGTCTCACTTTTTATTTCTGATTGGAGTTGAATTGCTTTCATGACACATCCTCCATGACCCAAAGGTTTATCTATTTTTGGTAACAAAATAAGAATAACTCAAGTAGCTGAGATTATTTCTGAGAGAGAAACTGCAGATTGAACATGCTATATCCCTAACAGACATGTTCTCAGCTGCATCGGGTCTGAAACTAAACAAATCTAAATGTGAAATCTTGTGCCCTTCTCAGACTGAGGATAAAACCCTGCCTGTTAAAAACTGTGTTAAATACCTTGGACTTCATATTTGTAAACTTCCTTTATGTCTGTCTAAATTTTATCAACAAGCTTTGTTGGCATGGAAACTGTGCTACTGACACAACTTCTCTCCACACAAGACAAAATTATGGAATAATGAGTACATTACTAAAGGGAACAAGTCACTTTATCTCCAGAACTGGGTTGGAAAAAACATGAAGGTCAATTAACTTTTAAGCTATAAATGTACCAATAAACATATTCAGAAGTGTTTTTATAACAAAAGAAAGTTAACACCACGGGGTAAGGCCTTTGGGAATTCTCAATTTAAAGGAATAAACTGGTGCAAAGTGTGGTTTGTTCCCTTTAAACCTTTGCTATCTAACAAAGTCAGAGAACTACATCTTTTTCACAATTTCTATCCAACAAATATATATATTTCTAGATTCTCAGATGCTGATGATAAATGCACCTTCTGTAATGCTGAACCTGAGAGTACTGTTCACTGTTTTTATAAATGCTCTTTTTGTGTTACTTTCTGTAAAGTTTTGGAAACATTTTTATTTAACAAAACAACAATTAACTGTCAATTAGAAGAGAAAAACATTATTTTTGGATTTTTTTTCCCATAATAATGAACATAACATTGTCAACCTATTTATCTTATTGGGTAAATTTCACATTGATAAAGAAAAGATGTCAAAAACAACCCCATTATTTATGTTATTTTTAATAGAAATGAAACTTCACTTTAATTCACTAAAATATGTAAATGAAAAGAAGAAATGTTCATCAGCGCTTCAAGTTCATTCGGAATACCTCGAATGAGAACGTCTGCCTCTTCGTTTTTTCTTTCTTTATCGATCTGGTTTTGTCTTATTTTAGTTATTTTAGTTGTTTATTTGTTGTCTTTTGTTTACGATTATCTCTATATCGTTTTTATGTTCACTTCTCAAGTTAAGAATTAAGAATTATTGTCTGATTGTATATATTACTCTTTTTGTATTGTAATTCTATTCATATTGTACTTTTTAAAAAAAAAAAGTTAAAAAAATGTCTGAGGTGGGTGATCGGGGTTGCCATGGAAGCAGGAAAATATCCACATCCAATCAAAGGATGGATTTATCTGGCTAAGAGACACCTGCTGCAGCAGCAGCAGCCAATCACCTCAGGGTAACAAGAGAGGAAGGTCGGGTGGACAATTGCCTGCAGAGGATAGCTGAGTTGGAGAGATACTCCAGGAAGTGGAATCTCAGACTACAGGGAGTGAAGGAATTAGAGCAAGACATGCGAAGTAAAGTGATAGAAATTTGCCAGTCAGTTCTGCCAGAACTTAAACACAAGCTACCTGAAGCCATTGATACCGTGCACCGACTTGGATCCAAACGACCAGGAAGCCCTAGACCCAGAGGGATCATCATCCAGTTCACCTCCAGAGTCATCAGAGATGCTTTATGAAAAGCAGCCAAGACATCACTCTACCTGAAGGACAACCGACTGAGACTCACAGAGGACTTATCCAAGGAAGACAGAGAACGACGTAACAAACTGTGGCCCATGATAGACAAAGCCCGAAAGGAGAGTAAGCCAGCTTACTTCGCTGGTGGTCGTGGATTTGTCAGCGGAGTAGAAGTCTTTCCCCCATCATAAACACTGACCTAAACTTTAAAAATTATCACATCGAGAACTTAGTTGCTTATTGGACCTGGTCTATATTTTGACTACGCTCTTAGTTCCCTTTTGTCAATTTATATTCATCCTTAGTTAAAATTAATATTTTGTTATAAAAACTTACCCTGTTTGTTTTTTGTAAGATTTAAATTTCTGTTGTTATACTAAGGCAGTTCAGTGCTGTATTTTTGGTAGATATATACTTCCTCAGGTTATTACTGCTCTTCTACTTGAAGCGTGCAGCACTCGGTCCCCTTTCTTGTGGACACACTCTTAATTTTAGAGTTCTTTTTGTTATTCCTGTTCAGTAACTTTGTCTTTTACATTAGTTTCTCTCAACGCCAGGGGGTTAAGACAAGCCTGTAAAAACGCAAAGTGTTATTCTTATTTGCCAAAAAACTTAAAACTGATTTTTGTTTTTTTCAAGAGAGTCATTCCACATCTGCGGACACTAATTTCTGGAAATGTCAATGGGGAAATGAAATATGGTTATCTCACAGATCTGAACGCTTCTGCTGCTGTCGCCACATTTGAAAATAATTTCCTTGGGAACTCATATTACACTCTGACTGCGACACCCTAGGGCACTACATATGCTCAGTAATTGGACACCATAATAATATCTTTATTATAGTTAATGTATGCGGGTATAATAATAAAACTGATAATGACAAACTATTTGAGTCTTTCGAAGAAAGAATTTCTGTACAGCTTTCCAAATACCCAGACGTGATTCTTTTAATTGGCGGGGACTTTAACATTACCTTAGATAATATGATTGATAGATGGCCTCCAGGACAGCAGACCTCATATGGTGTTATGGAGAAATTTAATATTGTGGATATATGGAGAGAAAATTTCCAGATGACAAAATTTTTACATGGAATAATAAAACAGGTTCCAGGCAATCCCGTATTGACTTTTGGCTTATCTCTGATTTTCTTAATAAAGACAACATTGCTGTTAACATACTGGCCACTCCTCTAAGAGCGATTCATATTAACATCCAAGTTTGTGCTCCTGATAATACACCTTTCAAATCTTCCTACTGGAAACTAAATAACTCATTGCTGAAGCATAAAAATAGTAAAAAGAAAATCAAATTATTAAATTAATTAAATGTTATTGGAATAAGGCTAACAAGGAAAGGTCTTTCTGCAGCAATTGGGAACTTTTCAAGTTTGAAACTGGAAACTTTTTAAGACAATATGGAAGCCAAGCTTCTAAACTGAGGAAGGCTGAAGAGGAAGAAGTACAGTACTTATTTAGGTCTGTTAATCTCTAAAGACCAAAAGTTGAGATGCTCCTCTAATTTTACACCAATTATACAGGAAACCAAAAATAAACTAAACCAATGGCTTCAGAGGGACTTCTCTCTAAAAGGTAGAGTATTGATTACTAAAGCTGAAGAATCATCTCGACTGACATATGCTGCTCTCCCCTTACATTTAGACAACAACATTAGTAAAGATATTGACCGTATGCTTCTTAACTTTATTTGGAAAAATCATACACACTATATTATAAAAACTGTTATTATGAACAATTATGAATCAGGTGGTCTCAACTTTCTGGATTTCTCTTCCTTAAATAACTGTCACGGTTCTGGGCCGGTGGCCCAGTGTCTTGCTTTGTGTTCAGGTCTGCGTCCTTGTCTGGTGTCAAGTCTGCGTCTCTGTTCCCCTGTGCCACTTCCTGTTTTCTTTTGACAGTCTTGTGTTCCCTGTGTTTTGTGTTTAGTTTACTTCCCCCTGTGGATTTAGGTTAATTTGGTTCACCTGTGTTCCCTCCTGTGTTCTATTCCCTCATCAGTCCTCTTGTGTATTTAAGCCCTTGATTTTCCTTTGTTCTTTGTTTGGGTCCTTGTTGTCTGTTCGTCTATGTGATGTCGGCTACGTGTTTAGTTTCTGTATTCAGTCTTGTGTAGCTGGCCCCGGCCAGCAGTTAAATAAAAGTAAAGCACACGTCCGCACCTGTTTGCCTCCTGCTTTGGGGTCCTCCCTGCCCTCCCAGCACCAGCCGTGACAATAACACATTCAAAATTAACTGGGCTAAACACTTTCTAAAGAATCCGACCTCTATCTGGAACCTTATTCCATATCATGTTTTCTTGCACCTTGGAGACTTTAACTTCATCTTAAGTTGTAATTATAATGTTGAAAAACTTCCTGCAAAACTCTCATCTTTCCATAAGCAGGTGCTCTTAGCATGGAAGCTCATCTATAAACATAACTTCTCCCCACACAAATCCCTTATCTGGAACAACAGAGAGATTTGAGTTAAAAACAGTCGCTCTTCTGAGACTTGGGTTCAGAATGGAATCCTACTGGTGGCTCAGCTGGTCAGTAAGGAAGGACGATTACTCAGTTATAGTGAAATTCTGTTCCATATATAAATTTACAGTTAGTCTCCAGGAATTCTCCACTGTGGTTAATGCTGTACCCTCGGGCATTTTAATGTTATTTAAAAATACTAATTATACTTTATCTGCTCCACCCACTGTCCCTGCTTCAAGTATTAACTGCAGTTTCTGTGATGACCATCCAGAAACTGTGACACATCTGTTTTGGCTATGCCCTCTCACACGAAAGTTTTGGAAAGAGTTTAGCAGATTTACTATTACTCATGTTTTAAAGAATTTTACCCTATGCTGGGAAAATGTTTAGTTTAGTTTTTATAGTTTTCCCAGAAAGGAAGCTAAATTTTTTTATGATAAACTTATTCTTCTTGCTAAATTTTATATTCATGTAAATTTGCTAATAAAATGCCATGGTTTCCTCATTTTATTAAAGATACGGAACTATATTTAAATCAATAACACACTCTGTCAATGAAAAGGCTTTAAAGACCGTTTCTATATGTACACCTCTGCATGTTTTTCTTTAATTAACACCCCTGCCACTTTTGTTTCTTTCCTTGTTGCTTAATTATCATATTGTTCTGTATACCTCATCCATGTGATTGTTGTATACTTGTTTGTTTTAAAATAAAGTTGCTTACAAAAAATTTTTTTTGTTGTGAAAACCGGAACAGGAAGCAGAGGTTGCCGCTCTCGGTGAAGTCCACGTCAGTCCTCGGAGCAGCCGTGAGAGATCCGAACCCGAGCCGAACCAGGTCGGAACTGAGCTACAGACCCGGTTCCTCTGCACGCAGCATGGCGGACGAGGCGACACGCAAGGCCGTGTCGCAGATCCCACTGCTGAGAACGCACGCGGGGCCGCGGGACCGCGCGTTGTGGCCGCAGCGGCTCAAGGAGGAGTACCAGGCGCTGATCCGCTCCGTGGAGCAGAACAAGGCGGCCGACAACGACTGGTTCCGCCTCGAGTCCAACGCGGACGGCACGCGCTGGACCGGCACGTGCTGGTACATCCACGAGCTGCTGCGGTACGAGTTCCGGCTGGAGTTCGACATCCCGGTGACGTACCCGGACACCGCGCCCGAGGTAGCGGTCCCGGAGCTGGACGGGAAGACCGCCAAAATGTACCGCGGCGGAAAAATCTGCCTGACTGAACACTTCGCCCCGCTCTGGGCCCGGAACGCGCCGCGGTTCGGGCTAGCGCACCTCATGGCGCTCGGACTCGGACCGTGGCTTGCCGTGGAGATCCCCGACCTCATCGGAAAGGGGATCGGTGGTCCACAAGGAGCGGCAGCCCGAACCGGCGGCGGAATGACACGGGACTGAGAACCGAACGGGCGGAAGCAGGACTGAAAGACTGGAACTCGGAAAGTAAAAATGGTGTTAAAATGAATGAAGACTGGTTGGGAAATCACACTGGCTGTTATCACTGTTCAGTAATGAGACTACAGGAGTAAAACCAGTGGGAAATGAATGGAGTCTGGTCTGTTCCTAATCAATAAACAATATTTGAGCAGCTTGAATTACCTGCTGGTTTTATTTGTAGCCGTGTACAATATGTTTAAACCAAGGACGTTTCATCGACTCCTCCCCTTACATGAGGTGGGAGGGGCCAAAGATGTGAGGAGAGGCTGGGGCATTTCTCAATACTCGTACGGAAGTTCGTACATGCGTACATGACAAGTACGGAGTTCCCATAAGATATTTTTTCAATTGGAACACCAGCGTACCTGATGACGTCACAGCTCAGATCTAGAGCTTCTACCACTTACAGTACTTACAGTGGAAACTGCCCACGATACACAAAAAGTTCTTTAAAAAAGTGATTAAAACGAACTGAAATAAAAATTTGATTGCAAAAAAAAAAAGTGATTAAAACATTTAAAAAAAAATACTTTTGTAAAATGTTCATCTTTAAAAACTTAATCTCTCTGAATAAAACCATCTTTTATATACATATATATATATATATACATACACATACGCACACAGCTCAGCTGGTGCCTGAACAAAGACAAACAGGTCAGATGTTAAAGGTGTTAAAATTATATTTTTATTCCAGAAGACTCCCAACACTTACAACAGACAGATGGCGTTTAGAATAAAGTCGAATAAATATTTAAAAACATAGAATTTGATCATTTCTGGAGCAGGCTTGGCATCAGTCTTCACGGTCTCCATGCCGCTGCAAGGTTCCCATTCTCGGTGAAAAGGCTCTCATGTTCCTTCCTGAGTAAAATATTTTAATTTCAGTTTTAATTCAAAATAAGCTGTTAAAACAAATGTAGCACATTTGTGCTCGGGGGGAAAGAGAAGAATGAACTATACTGACAGTTCTCCAGGAAGACATCAAAGTTAGATAAAACTAGCCAGTTATGAAGCTTAACTTTAATCTCACCAAACAGATTTGATCAGGAACAAATGAAACACCAAAATAAACCAAACATCAGCCATTAGAGATCATCTGAGTGAGTTATATCTGTGTTTAGCTTCCACTCGGCAGTGGAAACCAGTGGGAGTTTTGAAGACAATGTGCCGGGAGTCAGGCGTTCTCCCCGGGTATAGTGGGCCCTGACCGCCCGGCGAGCAGACAGCTGCTGTTAGAGCAGCAGCAGCAAACAGCTCTAAAAACATCAGAGCACTTTTGCAATTAAGCAACATCTTGATAAACTGAGCAGCTATTTGAGGTTTACGCATCTACATCCTCGCCTGAAAACATCGTAAAAGTTTATTTTGTGTCACATTTCAAACTTTACTCACAGTTTTAGCTGCTCTCCTTCGCCATTGCTGCCTTTGAGTTTTATTCTAAATGTCTTCTGGGATACTTGGCTGCAACAAGTCCACACAGGTCACCACCAGTGCATCCACAATAGAAGGGGCGGAGCAAGAAAACATCCAGGTGTTTTTTGAGCATACGTGCGTTTATGCTTACTTTGAATTCGAACAGTACTTGGGCTGAGACCGATGAAGTTTCACAAGTACACAAGTATGCACATTGAGAAATGGCCTGGGACATGCAAACAGGGAAACGTCACTGATTGCATCACTTCCTGTTAGAATAAAAAGGTCACATGTTCCAAACAACAGGGGGCACCATTCAAACCAAAAACATTTATTGGTTGTGGTGGTGGGGGGTAATCCTGTCAGCTGACTGACAGCTGATAAAATATCAGTCAGTACACCTGGATAAGCTCCGCCCACTCTGCCACAGGCCACACCCCATTCTCCTGCACGTTGCTCGGAGATGACTTCCAGTCCCAGACCCTCACCGGGATGTTCCAGGAGGCACCGTAGTTCGCCGTCACGTAGTCAAGTGTTTCACACGGAACGCGGACTTTCAGCTCAAGAAGCTCCGCCCAGCACAGCAAGAAGCGCGGGAAGACGTACCTAAAGACAAAATTATTTTATTTAAAAGTCAGCAGAGTTGACCTCACAGAAGGTAACACATTTATTTACATCGGAATAATCGGAGTAAAGATGGAGCTGTCGGAATATTTACGATAAAAAGTATTTTACTTGAACTTCCTGCCACTCTTTGCCTGTGTCCCACCATTCCACATGACATCACCGTCCTCATAGAAGAAGAAGATGTCTAGTTTAACATCATCGCTCAGAAATGACAGCTCCAGACTGTCCTCCACCTTTCACAATAAAACACATGCTTTCAAAATTAAGGACAGGAAACCTCACAATAAGAGACAGTCTTTGCAGTAAAACTTTAAACGTGATGATTCCTGGTTTTAAAAACTCGAAGGAAAGATTTGAAACCTTTCCAAACTTGTGTTTAAGCATGAGGCCGGCATCCGTGAGCGCTGTAATGATGTCAGGTCTGTAGTCGGTGATGAAGATGCCGATGTCGACATCGCGGCTGTACGAAATAATGCTGCACTGCCTGAACCAGCCTGCAGGGGGCGACACACGCGGACAGGTGTAAGGACAGGTTTATATGCATATGTTCACAGGTGTTCAGTATAATAAAAGCACTGATCTTTATTAGTCTTTTTGATTAAGGTGTGATTTACCTGGGTGTTTAAACCACAGGTGATCAGGCAGGTGACCCCGACTACAGGTGAGGTCAGCAGCTCGAGTCTTTACAAAGTCAGAAAGCAGTTTGAACTCTGTGTGACCTACAGGAGCAGAGCTGAGTGAGTCCCTGGTTACCTGCTACACTGCAGGAGCTAAAGAGGACGTTAAAACCTGCTGCCTAAACCACGGTGTCCTGCAGGAGAACAAGAGGAGGACCTTCCTCCGACAGGTAGAGGCCTGCAGTCTGCGGTTTTTACAGAGGCAAAAGGAAGTCAGAGCACCTGACACATCTGTTCTAAACACATTGACGATGACCACTGCATTTCACTTCCTCTCTCTGATGCCGTTTCAATAGTTTGCTTGAGGAGTTTATGGCCTGACAGGCGAAACCTGACAGATGAATAATTGGTCAGTGTTTATTTCTGCTAAAACCACCTTGGTCAAATGACCAGCTCTAATTTTGCTCTGCTTTAATCCAGTCATGTGATTTTCACTCTAACAGTTTCAACAGATGTCGCAAACACCTGTATGTTTCATAATAAAAGCCCCCTAAATAAATGTAAACATTTTGGCTGTTCACCATTGCAGGGTCACAGGGGTGAGGTCACCACGCCGGGGTCACTGCATGTCAAATTTAGCTGATTTTTACAGTACAACCTACAACTGCCTATTTATTATTGACCAATGGCAGACAATCAGATACACAGCCTCTGTCAAAATAAAAGCCTTCAAAAATAAAAGCTGGTATATCACAGGCATATCTGGAGGTGTAGTTACCCAGGCAGGTGCCACTGCTGAGCCAGAACGGGACATCAAGGTGAGTTAACGTTCGAGCCGCCAAATGAAGCAACGCCTTTGCTTTCCTCCAAAAATCCACCGCTGTCGCAGATGAGTCGTCGGGATACAGCTACAGAGAGAATAAATCACACGACTTTAGCGAGAGTGAAAGAAGAAGCTCAAAAATGACTGATGTATTCAGGTTTATTTTTCACTTCCTGCGTCTTCCCCCTTTTCACAATAAAAGAATATGTTCAGTTGGACCTGCAAGAAGTTGCGGGCATCACGGTAATGGCACTCCAGGAAGCGGGAGTGTTTCTGCTGGGCCAGAAAGCGAGAAACGTTTCGAGGGACTCGAATGTCGATGCCGTCGAGGACGGTCAGGATGAGCTGTGGCCTGCAGGGAGCGTTGCATGACAGGAAGTTCATTAATGCGTCCTTTGTTGCCACATTTATATATGCGACATGGTCACATGATGCCAGCACCTGTCGTAAGCTCCGGCGTGGCGCCCATAGTCGAGTAGTTTGAAGGTGGCAAAGCTTTGGTCCATGTCGCTTTTGAGGCGCAGCGTTCCATGCCAAAGGTAGTTCCCGCTGCGCTCGTACAGGAAGACCACCTGCAGGGAGCACAGGTAACACTGGCAGCTGTTTCTGTCAGCTGACTCTGACCATGGTTACGTGATAACCTACCTGTATGACGTGACCGTGGAGGCGGAACAGGAAGTGCAGGGGGATGTCCTCTCCTGATAGGGTATCCAGACTGGCAAGTCGTGGGTCCACGCCGCGCAGCTCCATCAGCTCGAAGCCCTTCTGCTCAGCAGCCAATAGAAAGCCGGACTGAGGTACAAACAAACATCAGAAATCAGAGGTTCTGCATTTTCCCGCGCTCTCTGCGAACCTCGAACACCTCACTCACGTCGTGCTTCCATTGGCTGGCCTGCAGTGCGAACGATGTGACTGGTCGGCCCGTACACAGGAAGCTGCAGTGCGGCTCATGCTCCAGCTGGGCGCGCTGCCTCAAAGCATCCTGGGAAAGCAGCGACAGTGCGGCAGTGTCAGCAAGGAACAGCGGCAGCTTGAAGCGCTGTGCTAATGCCAGGAACTTCTTCAGCACCTGCTGCAGGGGGACAGATGGAGCCATTACCACAGTAACAGAACAGGAAGGGCTGGAGACAAAAGGCACACTAACAGTGATGCTAACAGGGAAACTAACAGGCAGGGTAACAATGATGCTAACAGGGAAGTTGTCAGGTTAACGGGGAAGTTAATAGGCAGGCTAACAGGAGCTGTGTCCAAATTCAGGGGCTGTATCCTTCAAAGGCCGCATCTGTTAGCAGATTACTTCACAGCGAGGCCATGGAAACTGTCCAAATTCAAAAGTGGTTGACAAACCATCCTTGTTTTCCACTGAATTTGAAGGATGGGTATCCCTCGTGGCCTACCATATCCCATGGTTCACTGCGCATCAAAACTCAAACGCTGCAATGGTGGAGGATAGCTGCCAAACAGTTTGAAATATGACTGTTTCTGTGACACAAAATGAACTTTTAAGATGTTTTCAGGTGAGAATGTAAATGTCTAAACCTCAAATATCTGCTTGTTTTATCAAGATATTGCTTAATTGCAAAAAGTGCTCCGACGTTTTTGGAGATGTCCGCTCCTGCTGCTCTACCAGTTCTCCTTGCTAGCTGTCAGCTGACCGGGCTATCAAGGCTTGCTATACCCGGAGAGAACGCCCGACTCCCGGCACATCCTTTTCAAACTCCCTGCTGGCTTTTGCCGCTGAGTGGAAGTTAAACACAGATATAACTCACTCAGATGATCTCCTAACAGCTGATGTTTGGTTTGTTTCACTGGTTCATTTGATCCTGAGCAAATCGGTTTGGCTGAAATTAAAGTTAAGCTTCATAACTGGATAGTTTTATTCAACATTAATGTCTCACTTAATATAGCTGGAAATGAATCATTCGCTCAGCTGTATTCCTTGATGTTGAAATGTGTTATGCTTGTTTTAAGAGCTTATTTTGAAGTAAAGATGGCATTAATTAAACCACAAAAAGGAGCAAAAGTTCAGCTCCATTATAACAGCTGCTTTTCCACAGATGTGCTTCGCATTGTCTTGGTTGCTAGGTGACATGAGTGATGCTGATATGAAGGCTAGACCATCCAGTTTAACAGCCACTCACTTCTGGCCTTTGCGGTCTTCGTGGGCTGCGAAGGACCCGGTCTACCTAGGCTGGGTCCTTTGAAGGATGCGGCCGCTGAATTTGGACACTGCTAGGGAAACTAACAGGCAGGCTAACAGTGACACTAATAGGGAAGCTAATAGGAAGGTTCAGAGTGTTTCTAAGCTAACAACAGTCCTGTTACCAGCTCTGACTCACCCATTGGATGGTGCTGGCTGTCAGGTGACCTGCGGTCAGGTCTGCTGGGCTGAGGCTGTGAGGGCCCGGTTGCTGCAGGAGAAACAAAAAAAAAAAAAAAGTGTCATCATGGCAACCGTGCTCAGACTGCACCCACGTGACGCTGGACTCCCGCGGACACTACAGAGCCAAAGCACGACCAAGCCGCCATCTTCACACCAGAGTTAATCCTGCGCAGGTGACATGTTACCACGGCGCTGCAGGAGGTGGGCCTCAGGTAGTAATAAAGCAGCAATTCTGTGGACATTCAGCTGACTCGGTCACCTGAGGTTACACCTGTCTGTGCTTCTTAACCTCACATGCAGGTACGCACACTTGAGACCGTCTCAGTGCCTGCTATAAACAAGGTTACTCTTACTACACTGAAGACAACACAGGAAATATTTACCTGCACGGGAGCTTCACAAGCAACCTGTACCTCAGGTGTCCACCTGAGGAGCCTCGTCCCTGCTATGGAGCTGTCACCTGTGCAAGTATGTTTACCTTGTCTGCTCTGCACAGGCACAAACACCTGGTCTCATTGTCATCTGTAGTGATGCTACCTCTGACCCTGAGGCTTTGAAACACGCTTCAAACTCGACAGGTTACTCACTGTGACGCAGTGGGCCGGAGCTTGTGTCAGTCGACGTCACTGATGACGTGTGAACCACTTCGCTGCTTCATTCACACTGAATCAGCTGACTGGTTCGAGTATCTTGAGGTGAGATACTCAGAGTATTTAAGACGCTGAAATACCGTTTCACATCTTGTACCAAAGGTACTGTGCATCACTAAGAGCTGTTGTTTGTGTGAATTTCGGACTTTCAGTAATAGAGCCATCGAGGAAGTGTTCCCAAGAGTGGGAATATTTTGATTTGGTGCCACAGAATAAAGTAAAATAAGTTTAGTGTAGGTCTGTTACAAAAAAATCAGTTCTTTCCAGTTAAAACTGAAACCTCTGCAGACAAGAGCCTGATCATTTTTGATACCTAACCCACATCAATCCCCAAAATTATTGTTACAGCCAGGAGCGAAAGTAGTTTTAAATTCTTGCCGGTACTATGACAAAAACCGTGTGTGTGTGTGTGTGTGACCAAAATAAATATAAATAACTGAGATGTTTGCACACACTGTACACTAACACAGCTGATGACCACCTCCAGCATTCTGCCTCTGTCCACCAACACAAACGTCTGGAAAGAAATGACCACCAGACTTTCTCAAACATCAATCTCCTTGGCAACCACTGTGTTTTGAGGTGAAAGCGCTCTCGTGTACCATAAATGAAATCTCCGGTCATAAGCAGTGTTTTTGACCTGTGTTGTGTTGTTGAAATTGAGCAGAATAACATGAAACACAATTAGTTCATCTCTGCTTTTAATTGGGATATTTTGTAATCGAGCAGACAGACATTAAGCGTAGTGGTGAAGGTTTTAAAGGCTAGCCATTGACAAAAGCCTCGAGCTCTGAGGGGAGAGAAGGTAGAGAATTGAGGCGCCAGCATAGCACGAACAGTTCAGAAACAGTTTGAAATGAGGAAAAAAGCTATTTATTAACTGATTAAGTTGTGTTTTAGACGGCTTATTGTTAGCAGATCTATTCTGACCCAAAGTGCAGCCGTGACCGGCTCTGAATGACGGCCTTACAGCAGACAGACGCTCCCCTCTTTCAGGGACTGCGTACCGGCACAGAATCGCAGTACTGGACCGTACCGGCTTACTTTCACCCCTGGTTACAGCCAATTAACTTCTACGATCTATCGGCTGCCAGGCAAAGGAATTCGGCTTTGACATCGGAGCATTACGGGCATTAATGAACTACTTTCTGATCAAGAAAACATGATGAAACTAAGTCAGTTTTAAGTTGAAACATAAAATTATGCAGCACAGTGGTGGTGGACGTGAAGGTGACACAGAGGAGATGGCAGAAAAGATAGCAGAAGCCATCCAGAGTGTGCTGAACAACAGGGAAAAGTTGAAGGTTAAGCCCAAACATTTACTGAAGAATAGGAGAGAGATGGTGAGCAGAGGAACAATAAGAGAGGACAAAGAATATGCCGAACTATGCAAGACCATCAGGTAATTGATAAGACAAGATATCAGAGAACACAATACCTTGAAGATAAGAGAAGCAGCACAGCAGTAAGAGGCCTGAAGAAAGCTACTAACATTAAAAAAGGGTGCAAAGTGCTGATATCAGCATTGAAAGAGCAGGATGGAACCATCACAACCAACAGAGAAAGAATCCCTGAAAGATGCGCAGAGGTCTATGAACATAGTCAAAGTTCAGTAACCAGTGAAGTATTAAGTGCACTAGATCAGATAAAGAACAACAAGGCCCCAGGAGACGATACTCTCAATCACAAACTGATCAGTTTGTGATTGAGAGGATCAGAGCAGGAGGAGAAGCTGCTCAAAAGAAGATCAAGGAGCTCTTCAACGAAGTGATCCAGACAATGACAGTGCCCAAACAGCGGGAAAATGCCATCATCACATTGATTTTTAAGAACTGAGACAAAAAAGGCATTGCTAACTATAGACCAATTAGCCTACTCTCCCATGTTTACAAGATGTTCATGAAGATCTTGAAGAACAGATTAAGCTGCATTCTGGAAGAACATCAACCACCAGAGCAGGCAGTTTACAGGAAAGACATTTCCACCACTGACCACCTGCATGCTGTAACACAAGTGCTAGAAAAGACCAACAGATATCAAACACTTCCCTTCATGGCATTCATAGATTATGAGAAAGCATTTAGAATAGAACAGACTAGACTAGAATAGACTACCTTTATTGTCATTATACAGGATATACTATCATGTCCTGGGTCCTTATGACCCAGCATTTTTGGTTTATGCTTCGTTTTGTACTGTATTTATCTTTTCTGGATTTCTTTGTTGTGGGTTTTGAGACCATGAGATTGGAGAACATCCATTTGACTCAAACACACACAAAGAAGTATTTGAAGCCTTGAAGAAGCATGGTGTGCAAGGTAAGAACATCAATGTTCAGATTTGCTGATGACATCATACTGTTTGCTGAGACTGAAGAAAAGCAAAAGACCTGGCTGAAGATCTAAATGAGGAGGGAAAAAAAGACAGAATGAGAATGAACAAGAAGAAAACCAAGATAATATGTAATGAGATAGCAAGACAACATCAAAGGAAAGGAGCTGTGATAGACAGAGAAGAACTCGAAGAAGTGACACAATACAAATACATGGGAAGAATGCCAACACCAGGGAATGATGTGAACAAAGAGATCAACCAGAGAGTTACATCAGGGTGGAGACGGTTTGGAGAATATAGCAATTTTTAGAAAGAGAACCAATGTGCCTGAAGAGAAAGGTCATGGACAGGGTCATTTTACCAGCAATGACATATGGGGCAGAGACAAGGACCCTCACAAAACAGGAGAGGAAGCTGGCTGTAGCCCAAAGGAGCCATGCTGAACATCACCAGAAGAGATAAGATCAGAAATGATGTCAAAACATCCAAGACTGAAGTGAAGGACATCCTAGAAAGGGCAAGGAAAATTAGAGGAAAATGGCCAGGACATCATGACAGAGGCCTCTTTTCCACCGACGGGGTTCTGGAGCCAGTGCTCCTTTACGTATGAGTGTGGGCTCGTCTGGACACGGAAGCGGAAGGGCACAAACGTGGGAGAACACGCCCCCCTTTCTTGTGCTGCAAACACATTTTAGGGTCCAAACAAACTACTGCAGCATCTGTGTGCAGCACAGAGGGAAACACACACAGAGATTAGAGCGAGACGACAAGTACGCACTTTGTGTCCTTTTATCTGTGATATGAACTGATACAAAGCAGCAAATTCAGCCTTAGGGCCCAACCTCATTCACAGCTGTGAAAACCGCACCGCTTTTCTCCTTTAATACACACCATGCAGTGAAACAGCGGTAGGAAACTTTACGCTGAGACGGCAGAGTCACGCCCTTCTGCCGCTTTTGTCACGCGTTCTTGGTTCGAGACCAGCTAGCTTGCGGGGCCGGAGTTGAACCCGTTTTTCGGCCGAGCACCGAGTGCTTTTGCGGTGGAAAACCCGTTGAATGGTTCAAATACTGGCACCGGCACCGTCGGTGGAAAAGAGGCCAAAGCGCGGTGGAAACGCAGGCCCGTTCTAAAGCGTTTCGCCGGTTCATTGACACCAGCACTGGCACGAGCACCGGCACCTCGGCGGTGGAAAAACAGCAGCACTGACCCGGGTATGGCTCACCTTGCTGAAGTACTTCCGGTAGTAGTGTAATTGGAACAGCAGGAACACGGAGCTGCTAACGATTAGCAGCGCCAACACAGCCGTCCTGTTCACACGCGGCATCTGGAAACGCGGCCAGTCACCGGGCTGCTCATGACGTCAGAATCGAGCTGCGGGCATGAGGGAACGGCGCAAAAATCCTCAGAGCGGCGCGTAAACCAGCGAGCTGTCCGCGGCGGCCGCCATCTTTAGAAGGGACCGCTTCCTGCGCGGCCTTTCACAGTAAAAGCACAAACACCAATAACGTCGCGAGGTTCCACTTCCTGCCGGAAAAGCCGGAAACAGACGCTTTCTGAAGGAAACGTGATGGAAGGTGAGACCTGAGGGACTTTAAACTGAAATATGTTGCTTCAATAGCACTAGCACTGATCAGATTCAGTTTGTCACTGCTTCTGTCACAGTGACAGCTAAAGCTGATACTGAATGATCACCTGAACTAGGGAAACTGCAGTAGAAAAAAAAATTCTTTATCTTTTTTCTGTTGGGTCAAACTTTAAACACAAGCAGCCTGAGGGGGCTGCACACACACAGACACAGACACACACACACACACTCTACCCATACTGCCTGGCAGAGGCAGCAGTGAGTCAGCCCCCATAGACTCCCATGTTAAACTTTCCAGCAGAAATAAACATGTTTATCTGTAGATAATTTCCCCTTCATAACAGCTGTTTAAAGGTTGCATTATTAGGGGTGTGGCCTCTCTGACTGACAGGTGGATGGTGACACAGGTGGCTGTAGCTGCTAGCTGTCTGCTTGGCTTCACCTCAGCTAACTGGAGTCCCTGAACTGGACCTCTGGACCGTGTTTGTGCTGTTGGAGCCTTTTGAATACAATTTTCTGACCAATAATATGACTGCTGTGGCTTCATTGGCCTGCAGTACTGTGTTGGATCAGTTCTCAGGTCCTGTCAGGATGTGACTTTCTGATCCTGATCATCTGGTTTACAGTTTTTTAGGCCTCACACTTCTTTGACCTCCACATGTCCAGTTTCCTCACATTTTTAAGAACACACTGCACACATGCTGAGATATGTCGAGTCTTCAGCTAACAGCTCTGGAGCAAAAATCCTATTTGATGCTGTCAGACTGAGTTATCTTTGGCATTTTTCACAGATTCAACCAATGAAATAGAACAAATGATGTGTTTGTGTGACAGGCTGAAAGTAACAAAGAGCCTAAAGACACAGTTTAAACTGCTTCTTTGCTCAGTTACGAGCAGACACAACACTGGTTCATCCCTGAGTCTGGAGACTTTTTATTCCTGAATGAGCCACAGGTCAGAGGTCAGAGGCTTAACAAACAAAAACCTTCCTGTGAAAATGGTCAGGTCCACAGACTGGACTGAAGATGAGAGAAAGAGCAGCCAAAGAAGAACTCTGAAGGCCTTCAGAAGGCTGTGTGTGTTAAAATAAGCCGAACCTGAGCTCACCTGAGTGAGGAGAAGGGAACAGGAAACATACCTGCAGAGGAGGAAGGTCGCCCCCCCTCCCCCAACACACACACACACACACACACACGCACGCACACACACACACACACACAGAAAGAAGATGGCGGCGACAGCAGCTGCGGGTCCTCCATAACAAAAACGACTCAAAGTTCAAACTTCGCCCCAGTTTGTTCAACTCGACTCTTCCCGCTCTGACCGGACGATGAGCGGCCTCCGCCGCCTCTGACGGCCCGCTCCTTTCCTGCTGCGGTTCTCCGGGATGTTTGTGTGAGGCTGCCGCCTGAAGTGGACTTTAAACCGGGGCGGTAAGAGCGGCCGAGCCGTGCTAGCTCCGTGCTAACCGTTTGTTTTGGCAGGCTGTCGGTGTTCGGACCCTCGGAGGTCGTGTCGGCACCGGCCTCTGGTTGGCAGAACTGAGACTCTGTTTGACCTGCGGAGGGGACTCTGACCCGGACCGGTTCCGGTAACGAGGCGTTAAAGAAGCGGGTTAGCCGGGTGAGCTAACGGCTAACAGAGCTGCTGCTATTGTCAAGACAAATACTGCAAGTACTACTGATACTGCAGTACTGCGAGTGCTCCTGTACCGAGGAGTTCCATAAGTATCACTGCAGCAGTGCTGACACCTCACACTCTTACTGTATACAAATACTGCCGCTCTATGTGTACTCTGATAGTAATACTGCAGTTCTGTGTGTACTGTTACATGTGTACTGCAATTCTTTGTGTACGGTGGCAGCAATACTTATGTTCTGGGTGTACTATAACAGAAATACAGCAGTTCTTTGTGCACTGTGACTGTAATACTGCAGTTTTAGGTGGACTGTGACAGTGTTACTGCAGTTATACGTGTACTGTCAGTGTACTGGGTCAGTACTGTTCTGTGTTTACTGTCGTGATTGCAGGATGTTTACTAAGCACGGCGCCTCCTCCGTTAGCACGCGCTCTCCTCCATCTCCTCGTCAGATCTGAAGGTTTCTCTGAGGATAAGCTCAGGCTCCTGACAGAAGTCCTGTACCAGGTGGAGCTGAAGGTCACAGCAGGTTCAGAAATGACTTACTGCTAGCACATCAGCTGCTTTTAGTGATCTTACCTCATAGTATCAGTCATTCATGCTGATTATATTTCTGAATCTGTGCTGATGGGGCTGATGATGGGGCTGATGTCACACTGATGATGGGGCTGATGTCACGCTGATGATGGGGCTGATGTCACACTGTTGATGGGGGCTGATGTCACACTGATGATGGGGCTGATGTCACACTGATGATGGGGCTGATGTCACACTGATGATGGGGCTGGTGTCACACTGATGATGGGACTGGTGTCACGCTGATGATGGGGCTGATGTCACGCTGATGATGGGGGCTGATGTCACGCTGATGATGGGGCTGATGTCACACTGATGATGGGGCTGATGTCACACTGTTGATGGGGGCTGATGTCACACTGATGATGGGGCTGATGTCACACTGTTGATGGGGGCTGATGTCACACTGTTGATGGGGGCTGATGTCACACTGATGATGGGGCTGGTGTCACGCTGATGATGGGGGCTGATGTCACACTGATGATGGGGCTGGTGTCACGCTGATGATGGGGGCTGATGTCAGACTGATGATGGGGGCTGATGTCAGAACTGATGATGGGGGCTGATGTCACGCTGATGATGGGGCTGATGTCACGCTGATGATGGGGCTGGTGTCACGCTGATGAAGGGGGCTGGTGTCAGGCTGATGATGGGGGCTGATGTCAGACTGATGATGGGGGCTGATGTCACGCTGATGAAGGGGGCTGGTGTCAGACTGATGATGGGGGCTAATGTCAGACTGATGATGGGGCCTGATGTCAGACTGATGATGGGGGCTGATGTCAGACTGATAATGGGGGCTGGTGTCACGCCGATGATGGGGGGCTGGTGTCACGCCGATGATGGGGGGCTGATGTCACGCCGATGATGGGGGCTGGTGTCACGCCGATGATGGGGGCTGGTGTCACGCCGATGATGGGGGGCTGATGTCACGCCGATGATGGGGGCTGGTGTCACGCCGATGATGGGGGGCTGATGTCACGCCGATGATGGGGGCTGGTGTCACGCCGATGATGGGGGCTGAATGTCACGCCGATGATGGGGGCTGATGTCATATGGCAGGCCATTTTAACATAAAGTCTGTTTCACCGCACTTATATTCCAGATATCTGAAATTGATTGATGACTAGACATATTAGTAAATTAAGATATCTCTAATTACATTCTGACTAGTAGAAATTATTTAATAGAGGCTTCAATTCAAGATATGTACAATGAATTACTATCTGAAACACATATTTCAGATATCTACAATTAAATTATGACTAGTCATAAAGTAAATTTGAGATATCTCACTTTTTGTTCTGACTAGTCATAATTTTAATTCAACATATCTTAAATGTATTTTTAGATAGAGTATATAGTTTTGGCTAGTGCAAATCAAATTCTAGATATCTTAAAAGCAAATAATGACTAGGCAAAACTAAATTAGAGATATCTAGAACTGTAATTTTGACTAGTCAAAATTCCCTTTAGGATATCTCCAAATGAATTAGAGATATCTTGAATTAGATGGCTTTTATATTTAAGATATCTTAACATTCTGACTAGTCAGAATGACATCAGTGATATCTTGAGTCAGTATTCTGTCGAGTCAAAACGTCACAGATTTATGGAGCATTCTTGCAGAAAGTTTATAAGGCAGTTTGTTAAACGGCCTGCCATAAAACCAGAGATTCTTTGCAGATTTCTTAAGCAGTCTTCAAGTACACGATTTTTGCATTGTCTGCATTGTCTTGGCCGTTGCAGCCACCTGAAATTCTGCACAGGCAATTATTTGGACAGCTCAGTACAGCACAAGGGGGCTTACACGCAATCATTTAATTCAGATATCTAAAAATTTAATTTTGACTAGTCATAATCACGTTTGAGATATCTTGAATTGTAATTATGGATGTGTGACCCGTCAAATGATGAATCCAGTGACGTCATTTGAGATATCTTGAAAGGAATTTTGACTCATCAAAATGTAACTGAAGATATCTTAAATTATTATTCTTACTAGACACAATGCATTTTTAGATATCTGAAATGTAATTACAGAGTCAGACAAACGGATGTTACAACGGCCTGCCATAGACGTCAGGCTGATGTCGGGCTGATATCGGGCTGATATCTTGTCTGCAGTGATGGTATAGTCACCTTGAACAAGTAATCCGATTACTGGTTACTCCTTTAAAAAGTAACATAGTTACTTTACTGATTACTTAATTTTAGAAGTAACTAAGTTAGATTACAAGTTACTTTTATTAGTTGCTTTCAACAGCTGCTGGTGATCATCTGCCATAAAGTGATCCTGATGTTTCTGTGTGCTTTTATGTGTCTTTGCTTATGTTGGTAAACAGAGTGCAGTCAGCATGATTTATGAAGGGCTTATATATAACATGAAGAAATAACCTGTTTGTCAACAATCTTCAGGAGTCTGTGTTATTGTACCTACATTATAATCAATCCACTTCAGATATCTTTATAGAACTGTGATGTTATATTTGTTGTGATCTCTGCAGCAAGACCACAAATGCTCCAAAGTAATAGTGACAC
>JAMQGT020012327.1:0-92734 GCA_024447675.2 Pterophyllum scalare | reverse complement strand
TGAGACCTTAAATGCTGCTCTAGCATCCTGAGGCATCTCATGGACAACATTCTGAGGAAGCAACACAAACTGTTGTGCGTGCCAGTGAATCATCTTGAGCGGTCACAGAGCAAATACAAAATGCAGGAGTTTTTTGGCCACACCAACACAATCCTCGCACACTACCTGTCACTTTGTCTCCGTGTCACTTTATCCGCTTTCCAGAATTCCAGTATTAAAAGTTTAAAATGTGCCATATAAATAAAATTTTTTGAACAACTTCAGCTAAGTGCAGCTTTGTGTATTTGAGATGGCCATAAATTGAATATTTGCTCTACTAACGTCACGCAGGTCCAAGACCATAAAAACTCTGACTGTTTAAAGCCGTCTCAAGTGTGACGCTGACCCTGACTTCATTATTTGAAATTTTGGCCATGTTTATATGAACATTGTTGTTTTGGAGGGTATAGTAAAATAGTTTTAAGTACTTAAGCTTCAAAAAACACACTTTTGTCATCTTATTATTTATTGCTCCAGTATCTCTTTTAAACCTCTGATAACTCTCTGAGGTGTGTCATCAGTGACGACCCTTACTCGTATCACCTATGATGGCTGAAGCTGCATCCACGCTCAGAAACCTTCGTACTTTGCAAATGCTGACTCACAGAACATGCAGAAAATCCTGCACACGGTTCTGCAAAAGTGGCAAGCTGCAAGGAGCCTGTTTTTCCTTTTTCTTTTTTGATAGCATGTCAAACTAGCTGGGTGGGCATGATGCAGATGTGTTATATGGTAACTTTACAGTCATGGACTACCAGTGCATAGTTTTAGGCGCTTAAGCAGCAGTGTTTTCTGTGCATAGTAGTGACACCCTGTGTCATGAACTTTGGGCAAACAATTTACATTCGAAAGACTCAACCTCTCCAGTAATTATCCATCACTGAACTGCAGTGGTGTTGCATGGTCAGTACATGTGTAAGTTTATTGAAGTATGTTTAACTTGTGTATTTCTGTGCTTTCAAGGCTGAAGCGTTATGTTGGTGGTAAGGAGGCCCTGGAGGCAGAGCTTTACTCTCGGTTTGTCCTGGTTCTGAATGAGAAGAAAGCAAAGATTCGCAGTCTGCAGCAGGAGGTCACAAACCTGCAGGAAATGAGGTGCGCAGCTTATACGGCATCAGCGTCATGGTTTTACAGTAGCTCCGTAGAGCGTGAAGACACTGAAGCGTTTTCAAATGTTTCAAAAGTAGAGTTTCAGCTGTGAGCCTACAATCAAGCTATTTTTTTTATGAAATATATACTGTAGTTGCTCAATAAACACATCAAGGGCCTGTTTCCTGTGATTCCTCTGTTCTAAAAGTTATGTGAGAGTTAAGCAGTCTGACTGAATAATGTGTAATGTGTGTTTTCTGTTGCAGGAGTTCCAATGAGCAGAGAAAGAGAGACTCAGTAAAGTCAGACCAGCCAGCAGGTCAGGATGGTGGTGTTGAGGAGGATGAATATGGAGGCAGTACTGATGAGGATCCAGAGGAGATACAGTCGACTCCAGTCTCCAGTTTGCCATTTCGGGGTAAGCCCTGTGACAGTGGAAAAAATTTAAATGAATATTTTTAGAAGATTAAAACAAAAAGTTACCCCAAGGCAAACTGGATAAGTTTTTGTTGAGTTTTTAGCTGCTTTTTAAAAGATCACCGAGTCCACGGTTCTCAAGCTTAGTGAGAGAGCTCCAGAGTCTGGAGGCGACTGTCACCTAAGCTCCGTCTTCTTTGGTTCTCAGCCTTGTACCATGCACAGCCAGTAGGCTCTGATCACATGACCTCAGGAACCTGTTGATTTACACTGGTACTTGTCCAGGCAGAGCTCTAAAAGTTAGCAATGGTGTGACATGAGTAGCTTAGAAGACTTAGTCAGAAGCGCTGCAACAACCTGCAGACGTTTCAAGGAGGTTTTGCTTACACAAGTGAACAGTGATTTACAATAATCCAAACGCAATGAAATAAAGGAATAAATAATTTCCCGTTTAGAGCGTGAGACAATGGAACTGAACTTGGTAATGTATCTTAAGTGATGAAATCAAGAGTGAAAGCTTTTCCTTAAAAGAACTAAAGATGTGCTGAAGATGGAGCAGAAACAATAAAAGCGCCAAGCACAACCTTGTGGCACACCATATAGGCAAGAAAAGTGGAAAAGGACCTAGAAGCAGCCATAGAAAAAGATTGTTTAGATGGATATGAAGAAAACTACTCCAAGGTAGACCCTGATACAGCCTCCCAGTATCTCAGTCTACGGAGCATAATGTAATGGCCAGCAATATCAAGGGCAGAGGTGAAGTCCAACATCAGCAGAACAGAACCTTCTCCTGCATCACTGCTTCGAAATGTCATTGGAGACTCTAAGAAGAGCTGTTTTGGTGGAGTGAGCTTAGAGGGATTCTTTCCCACTCTGGGATGTTAGTTTGTGTCCTTCTGCACATTTCTGTTGGATCAAGGTCCAGACATGATCTTCATTCTTTGACCATTCCTATGAGGAGTTATTATCTATAGAACGCTTGCTATTTAAATTAAACATGCTGTTTTGGTCACATCCATCCAGAATATTGTTCAGGCTCATCCATGTGATCTTTAGCAAACATTAGATGAGCAGCAGTGTTCTTTATAGAGAGCAGTGCTTTCACCTTGTAGCCCTGCCGTGAACACCAGACTAGTGCTTTCCTTTGTGACCTCCCAAACTATTATTCTCACTCTCGACGTCTCATGTGGAGGGTAACACGGATCTGTCCGTAATTTCTTTGAATTAAAACAAGGTGCCCACTTGTACTGGATCATCCCTTTGGTTAAAAGTGCCTGACTCTAATTTTTGCTGTAAATTTACTTCTTATTCTAGAAGTTTGCATACCTGTTCTCCTCACTGGAAAGTAATCTCAGACCATTTTTCATTTCATTTATTTTATGGCTTTCTCTTTATCTGCTTTTGGATCTTGCACAGAAATGGGATGATATATCACTTCATATATGCTTAAATGTGAAAAACATAAAGTGATATCATGTCCCTCTTAATGTGAGTCTTACTTGTATGGAGCTTTCCATTGTTGTTCCTGAATTAGAATTAAAAATGCAGTGAGCATTTTCACATCAAAACTTTTTGGATATGACTTTGGGAGCTGTTGTCATGGAAGCTGAGTGTGTTTGCACTGCCAGTGAGACTTTGTGTGTTTCCTACCCAGAAACTAACCGTGACATCACTTAGGAGTTATAGTAGTGTGCCTCTGCGAACTGCCTTCCCCAAACACGTTTAAATGTAAGCAGCTTTTAATGTTGACATTGCCCTTCGTCAGCCTCGAGACTTTTATTCCCAGATGGCATGGGTGTGATAAATGTGCCATCAGCAGAAACTATGGAGTGTAAGTGCTGAACATAAGTTAGCAATAATGGAGCCGTGAAAGGTTTTTAGGGGAGTTTCGCCTTCCTCTGAGCTGTTTACGTCTATGATTTTCCCACTTTGCAATGGTCTGCAGCCAGATTAGGTTTCTTTTGATACATCAACGCTTTTTGGATCCTGTTGTCCCCGCTGGGCTTTCCCCTCCGTCATGAGGCAAAACTTGCAGGATTTGTGTTTTTTTCTGTTGCCACGGCAGTGACTCAGATGGCTCGCAGATACAGGGAAGTGGGGGGGGGGCAAAGTGAATCCAGGGAAATTTGTAGTGTTGCTGTGTGCGTGCATGGGTCTGTTTGTGTAGTGTAGAAACTGCTGCTAAGGTTTAAAATGTGTTTCTTAAACTTCAGATTAGTTGGAGATCCCATTTAAGGTCAGGTAAATACAGAGAACCTTTCGGTGGCCCAATCGAGTGGAAAGTAGTAGAAAATAAATAAGCTGTTCTGCACAAGGCTCCTCAAGGGACCGTCCTGTCCCCCTTCCTCTTCACAATATATACATCTGACTTCCAGTACAACACCAGTGCCTGCTTTCTTCAGAAATTCTCTGATGACTCAGCCATCATGGGTTGTATCAGTGAAGGACAGGAAGAGGAACACGGGTCATGATTAGGGACTTTATGGACTGGTGCAACCACCACTGTCTTCAGCTAAATGTACGTAACCCGCGGAGATGGTGATTGACTTTAGGAGGAAGAGACCCACACCGGCTCCAGTCACCAGTCAAGGCACGGAGGTGGAGGTTGCTGCCTGGGTGTGCAGCTGGACTGGTCCGGCCACACGGAGCCAGTGTACAAGAAGGGGCAAAGCAGCTTATACTTCCTGAGAAGGTTAAAATCTGTGGTGTGCTGGGGGACGGGGCTGAACTGGATGGTTCAGCGGGTGGGTGGGGTGAGGATGCTGAGGAAACCAAACAGCGTACACAACAATAGCTCACGCCCACTGCACGACCTGGACGTGCTTCAGGACAGCACCTTCAGTCACAGACTGACACCACCAGGAGGGGACGCAGCAGGAATAACTTCCTGCCTGCAGCTTTTAATGAGGACTGTTAACCGCTCATTTTAATTCACCATTGTATATAATATTTATATAACATTTATATTGTTTCTGACAGTACTGTATATAGTATTAGTGTCAGCTACTATTGCTGCTGGAACAATTTCCTGCAAATGAGCAATAAAGCTCTATTGTATTCTTTAGTCTCATTTATTTAATCCTTTCCTGCCTTCCTATTGTAAGATGAATGCCAAAATTAGAATATATTTGTGCACTTCGTCTCATTTTAAATTTCCTGACCCATGCTCTCCTCAGAATCACTGACCCCAGGCCCACTGGATGACAGCTTGAGTGACCTCACAGACGTGGCCCCCTCTCGCAAGCGGCGCGTCCGTCACGTTGGGGCCCCAGAAGCTGCGGTAAAACGACCAAACACAGAGACACTGCGGAGAAAGAGGTACGAGTGTGTCTGCGCTGCCTCCTTCACATCGGTGTCACTGGCTGTGGGCTATGCTGCTGCACGTTGTTTTGACAGTGTATGCACAGTTAGCTCCTCTGGCTTTATTGTGTCTTTACTGCCTTTAAAGCTTCAAAGAGTTCATGCAGTTCTGTTTATGTGTGTCAGGGAGGGACAACCACAGCTGAAGTAACACACATTCTGCCTAAATGAACTTGATTGTCACCAGTCAGAGACACCTCCCTCCTTTTTCTGTGGAACAAAAAGGAGAAAACGGAAAGCTTGATCTGGAACTTCTCCATGCTTGTGATCGTTTATTGGTCCAGTCCTTTCTGCTGTCTCATCTTTCCTTTTCCTTCACATCCAACATCTCTTCCTCATCTCACCCCTTGCTCGTAATTTTAATAGGAAGCATCAAACATTCAGGGAATCCTCTTTATGTTAGGTAATTAAACTCAACAAACTGTAGCGGCATTAGATTGTTCATGCAGTTGGATGAAGCTGCTACTGAGCTCTGTGTGAAGCATTTGCAGCTGCAAACAAGTGATTAATGCAACACAGTCACTGGTGTAAATATGTGAAGGAGTCAAAGTGTTTAAAAAAACACTGATAAAAATCTATGAGCAGCATGGCTTTTTAAAATAATTAGAACAAATGCTTTTAGTTTTTAAGGCACCCTTTGCATCGAAGGCGCTTCCAGCTTTTATGTACAGGGAATGCATTTACTCCATGTAATGCCAGAGATGGCCTTAGTCACCAAATGCTTTTATTTTGTGAAGAAAGGGTGGTGTGACTGAGTGTTAAAACAAAGAAGCATTTAAGTAGCAGCAGATCGGTTTTCTGAGCTCCTGTAGCAGCATCTTCTGTTTTCAGTTCTTCTATTTTATGTCCAGAGAATCACCCCATCTGTCCACCTTCAGGGCAGTATCGCATTTTACAGCTTTCTTCTGGAGATGAATGCCAAACTCATCTCTTCTTGCTCCAAAACAAAAAACAAGGGCCAGCCAAAGTGCTAATGCTGAGACTTTGAAATGCAGTTGGTAATGTTACATCCTTCTTTTATATACAGTCTATGCAGTGTGCAGATTTTGCAGTGTGTTTGCAACACAGAATTTGGATGAGGATTCAGATGTGTGGGTTCAGAGTAATAAAATAAGTTATTTTGACACAAGTGACAATAATTTTTTCCGTAACTCATTTTAACCAACCCCTTTAATGTCTTTTGAATGCCATTAATGTCTGGTTGGACCACAGTGTGAACTGGGGATGCTGGGGTGGGGGATTGCAAAGGGAGGTCTAGCATATGAACTGGGGAGCCAAAGAAACAATTATGCAACTCTTCTATTCTCCTGCATGTTGTTTCTATAGTCCCTGTGTCCACCCTCAAAGTCAGACCATCACAGCACTCTGAAAGCCCCATTGCTGCACATCCAAAACCTCACAATGCCATTGCTCTTGTTCCCATATCTTCCATTTGCCAGCTTCTTTTGGAGGTATCTGTTTAGAAACTGTTCTGAAAAGCGTGTCTCAATCTGACATTGTTTCTGTAGCAAGCCTCCAATCCCCTCCTACTGAGTTGAATATACTGTATCCAATCCGCGCTGAGTGCCAGCGACTGTAAACCGTGCCACATGCAGATAAGTGTTGCCATCCATCTCCAGCTGCTGTCAGCATTTGGTAGTGGTGGCCATTACCCGCTCTGACTTCCCTAACAAGAAGCAGCAGTAATCTGATGTGCAGTTGTAGCTGTCTGGGTGTTTGATAGCTGCAGTGGTTCGATGGCTGCTGAAGCCGCCCCCCTCTAAGCTGGCAAACACCAGCAGCAAAGAGGCCCTTATCCTGGCAGTGCCTTTTAAGCACTGTTACCTCCACAGAGAAGATGGAGACCGGGAGGGGGAGAAGTTACCGGAGTAAAAGAGCCAAAAGAGAGCCACGTAAGCAGGAGAATGGCTGGCAGTTTAAAACGGTGCTCAGCATTTTGGGAAATTACTTTTTTATAAGAACAGTGTCACTTGACCTCACTGTGACCCCAGTGGTGCAAAGAAGGCGCTTAAACAGCTCGTTGCTGTTTCATAGATCAGTGGGTCCTCCATCGATCCACTTGTCCACTTCCCTCAATTTCTTTTAAGGACACACTGCACACCATGCAGAGAGGTTTTCAGTTGATGGCTCTTTGGGAATCACCTCATTGGTGATGCAGCATTTTTCATAGATTCAGCTAAAGAAATGGAAACAAGTTATTTAGTTTCGCAACAGGCTGCTAGTAACAAAGTGCCTAATATACAAAACGGGTTATTTGCTAAGTTTCTGTTATGTGTAGACACAACACTGGCTCATCCCAGTTAGGAGTTGTTTTATGCTTGAATGATTCATAGGTCAGCTTAACAAAGAAAGCATTCCCCTGAAAGTAGTCGGGTACCAGGGCTGGACTGAAAATGAGTGAAAAGCAGCCGATATCCAAAGAAAAGCCTGGAGAGCTGTTGCTCAAGATCACTTGAAAAAATGACAAGAAAGTCTGGCTCCGTGGAAACAAAATATAAAGCACAGTACTGTAGGCTTAGAGGTTGCATCCTTCTTTTCAGTCATTTCCCACACTAAGCTGTCAGTTTCCCAAATCCTGGTGTGTACTTTACTATTAAATGTATTTTTATCCCTGAATGATGAGCTGTTTGTTTAAAGAAACAAAGACGACTTTATCGGTTCCTCTGAAAATAAGAGAGATTTTAACTTGACTACTCAGCTGCTTCTCCTGATCTTTTAACATGTGGTTAGGATATAAGTGTTTGTGGACTCAAAGGACTGTTTCCTATGAAAAGAAACCAAAAGAAAGAGTGAAATCCTTCCTCTCCATCACACATGGACTGGTTCTGTAAACAATCAAACATCGCTTCAAGCCATCACAAATAATTAATACAAGACATGGTACTGGGAGGGTCTCGTGTGTTTTCATTTAGATTTATACTGGTGTCAGTACAGAGTTTCTACAGTTTTTATCCCTCCAACAGTCTAATTTAGCTGTTAAATATATTACATGAATATACTTTTATTGAACAGTCATGAGTATGTGTTGCAAGCAAAAAATTTCAGCTTAAAAGTTTTTCCATTTAGGAGTTTCAAACTGCTGAAAATCAAATAATGTAATTATATAAAAACTAACCCTGCCCATAATACTCCACTTGTCGCTGGTAACCTGGATGTTGAGCTTGTAGCTGTTCATTTTGTCAAAATTTAAATTTGTCCAAGAATTTCATCCTGATACCTGATGGCAGTCAGGGTGCCGTTGCCTAGCCTGTAGAGGTCTGCGCGTCCCTCCATGGATATGCCTCCCCAGACCATCGCTGACCCACCAAACAGCTCATGCTGAACGATGTTACAGGCAGCATAACGTTCTCCACGGCTTCTCCAGACCCTTTCAGGTCTGTCACATGTGCTCAGACTGAACCTGCTCTCATCTGTGAAAAGCACAGGACACCAGTTGTGGACCTGCCAACTCTGGTATTCTATGGTAAATGCCAGTCAGGCTCCATGATGCCAGGCAGTGAGCACAGCGCCCACTAGAGGACATCAGGCCCCCAGGCCACCCTCTTGAAGTCTGTTTCTGATTGTTTGGTCAGAGACATTCACACCAGTGGCTGCTGGAGGTCATTTTGTAGCTCTGCAGTGCTCATCCTGTTCCTCCTGCACAAAGGAGCAGATCCCGGTCCTGCTGATGGGTTAAGGACCTTCTACGGCCCTGTCCAGCTCTCCTACAGGAACTGCCTGTCTCCTGGAATCTCCTCCGTGCTCTGAGACTGTGCTGGGAGACACAGCAAACCTTCTGGTGATGGCACATATTGATGTGCCATCCTGGAGGAGCTGCACTACCTGTGCGACCTCTGTGGGGTCCAGGTATGGCCTCATGCTAGCAGCAGTGACACTGACCCTAGCCAAATGCACAACTAGAAAAAGAAAAGATGAGGGCAAAAATGTCACCTGCAAAACCATTCCTGTTGTGGGGGGGTTGTCTCATTGTTGCCCCTCTAGTGCACCTGGTGTTCACTTCATTAACAGCAAAGACTTGACGCTATCCTCTGATTAAAAAGGTGTGCCTTTAATTTTTTTGATCAGTGTACAGTACTTTCTCTTCATGCTGGAAGAAGAACTCAAACTTCAGAGTCTCTGTCTCCCTCCCACCTTCCTTCTCTACTTTCTAACACCTCTGTGTTACCACAGCTTTCCTCCAGCACTGTTACACTGCTAATGATCACAAATCCTTACACTGAAAAGTCAAACCCGAACACCTACTATTGTACCCAATTTATGTTTTTTTTCTTTAGCTGTTTTACTGGATCTATTTTGAGTGGAGGTAAACCACTGACATGGAGGTACTTTGACACCTGAAACATCCAATACCTGTAAAGTCAGCATGAGCACCCTTGGGCCCAGGAGGGTACAGCTTAGGTCAAAAGAAGCTCCAAAAGTCCCTATTTATTTCAGAATAATATGCAAAAAAAAATCAGGTTGAGCTCGCAGCATTTAACTGTGGGCACTGATTGAAGTCTCTAGCATTTTCTCCAGCATTTTGTGACCACTTTGTTTTTGTTTTTAAACCTGACTGTGCCAGAGTTAACCACTCAGATAGTTTGCCTCCATCCTTCCTTCACTCCTGCTCCTCCTCTCCCTGTTTCAGTCTCCATGCTAAGCTAATACATGCAAAGAAATGAGCCTCTAAGGGTAAAGCACTAGTGACCATTTGGCTTACATTTGTGTTTTCCTGATCAGCATCTCCCCCTCAATCCCCTGCTTCCCACTGATCTCTCTTGATTCCCCTTTCATCCTCTCTTATCTCCCCACTTAAACATCTACATGGTGTCGCCATGGTTTCTAAAAGGTTCACCAAAGTGGTTTCAGTCACACGATGAAGAATTACAAAACGAGCATTTATGGTTTCATGTATATTTTTTTCTCAGGACTTTCCATCTCTATATAACAGCAGTAGTAATAATGATATAATTAATGAAGTCACATGAAGTTGACCTGTGCCACTGAGCTTCAGGTGGTCTGAAACTGTTAATGTTCAGACACAAAACAGACACAAAACACCCACAAAGAGAAAAAATAGAAAAAAAACGCAGACACAGAAAGACACACATGACAGTGAGAAGAAAGAAACACAGAATGACAGAGGTGACCTGCAGCAGAAAACTTCTAATGGAGTTTGATGAATTAACCAGTTAAAAGTGTATATAATGTAAAAAAAAAAAAAAGACCTTCGGCATGAAGGCAGAAACAATTCAGCAGACCTGAAACTGGTGAACATGAGCTTCTATTTGGAAACACAAAAACACACTCAGGTAGTGATGGCTTTGATGTAGGCCCATGTGTTTCTTGTCTTGTGTCTCATGGGCCACTTCCTGTCTCAACAGGAAAACTGTAAACCAGCCTCATTAGCCCACTGACCTGTTCTCACTCTCCTTCACTGTGTGTGTGTGTGTGTGGTTCACAGGAATGAGTCTCCTGCAGGATCCAGTAAGCTGCAGTCTCCCCAGCACTCTGCAGGTTCTGCTGCAGGTTCTGCAGTGGAGGACCTTTTTGAGGACTTCTGATGCTGCACCTCTGCCCCATGCAGACAGATAAACAAGACTACAGCAGTGATTTAACTTAAAAGCCATCATATTTTTTTATTGTGAATGAATGCATTTAGTGTCATAGGTTGCTACAAAAGTATCTATAAGGATGTATGGAACACTGCAAACAAAGACATGTTGGTGACAAAACAAGCTTCTCCAAGTGTAGCGGGTGTTCGCTATAGTGATCAGGTACACTAATGAGCCATATTTGGAATAGTAGAAATGTTCATGGTTTACAAAGTTTACATTGAAATGAATTTTAAGTGAAGTAAAGAAACTTTGATTTGCGAGGAACTCTGACAGCAGCATGTCTGAATAAAACTAAATCATAATGGACTTTAAACACTGAAACCTGTTTCCTTTTCTAGTAGTATACATCATGGGCTACACATCAACCACTTTGTCATTTTAATATTTGTGCAAATAAACAATGAAAATAAAGCTGTGTGTTTCCTGTAAACCACAAGGTTTCTGTTGTATCAATAGTTTAAAATTGACTTGAAAAGCCCCTTATTCTCTGGCTGCTGGTTACAGTAAGCACTATTAGCAGCTGAAAAGTTTCTAAGCTGCGAGTATACGTTTACAGAGCCAACACCAACATTGCACTTATGTTCTGGCTTCGACTCTGTGTGTACTTTGCCATCACTGAAAAGAGGCCACTGGCACTTTAAGGAAACCTTTGAGCCACCACCGTAAGTTCAGGAGACTTTTCCTTTAACCACAGGTTATATGGTTTAGTTAATGCTTGCAGCAATAATCAGTGATGTAAATGTAATCAACCGTTTTGAATGCTGTAATGTTGATACTGTAGGAATCAACAGGTGATTGAATTCTGCTCTGCTCAGCCTCCTGTGGTACTGTAAAGCATGGCCGAGCGCCGAAATGCAACAGCATTTAAGTGGAAATGCTGTTTCATGGGATGAACAAGAGATTATTACATTTATGCAATCTTGTTTTGATCTTTCTTTTTTGCTTATTAAAAATGGACATAAACCACTGTGATTCTCAGTTCAAGTCTTCAAAATCTCATCCTGATTTTGAATTTTGGCCCTCACCATCTTAGCTTTTTGAAACCAGACATCATCAGTTAGTGGTGGATAGGCTCATAGGCTAGCACAGGGATCCTCACATCCAGCCCTCGAGGGCGGGTGTCCTGCAGGTTTTAGATGTGACTTCTATATTTGACTCAGGTGTGTTGAAGCAGAGACACATCTAAAACCTGCAGGACACCGGCCCTCAAGGCCTGGATTTGAGGATCCCTGGGCTAGCAACTACAGCACATCCTGCTCATCCTCACTATCCATCTGGATATTAATGAGGACCATAATGTACAAAATGACCATCAACTTGTATTCAGTTGGACCTGAAACTAGTGTCTGCAGCATGAACTTATGAGGAAAATATTGACTGAGAGCACGGATCCAGGGAGCCGAGGGCTGTTCGCCTTTAGACTTCCACCCATCCAGACTTGTTTTTGCAGCTAGAGGAGTCGCCTCCTGCTGGCCATCAGAAAGAATGCAGCGATAAGGCTTCCTGCGGATGAAGTCCGTGTCCATCCCTCCACATAGAGCATGCAGCCAAGGCCAGTTAAATATCTGGTGACTAAAAGAGTACATTTTTATGGTGACAGCTGCTTTGACCTACTAATCAGAACAGGAAAAGCACGTCATATGCAACTTTTTTAAATAAAGATATATGCGTGCCAAATAAGACCCCTCCAGCACTGTGTACAGATACAGGAAGGTGGAGCAGGACGAGACCTGCGGCATAACCAGGGCCTGGGATTAAAGTTAATGATAGAGGAATAACCGGCCTTATTAGGATGAAGGAGATGGTTGTGTAGCAATCCCATGACTGAGCTCTGGACACCGGCCGGACTGGGACCAGGCAGTACACACAAAGTCAGGATGCTTTTGCTTCGGGTCTCCCATTCCTTCACCTCTCCCAATTCAGACTTCCTTCATTCTCGCTTCTTCCATCCACACGTTCCTCTCTTTTGTCACACTCACACCTCCTTCGCCCCCACCCCTCATCCCCAAAGAGTCCCTCCTCTCTCTCTGCGTTGGGTGGTGTATTAAGAGACATGTGCGCTCCGTCTCTTCCTAATATCAGGGTAACAGCGGGTGGAGTGGATTTGAACTTGCAGTCAGAGCTGTGAGGTTTGAGAGGAGCCTCTAAACACGCGCGTTCACACGCCGCGGATCATTCCGCGTCTCCGGGAGTTCCGTCTGGAAAAGTTTTAAGTGATAAACCTGAAACGAAGCAGCCGGATTTTTGGACCTTTGAATGCACTTCCAAGGTTGTATTACTATTTATTTATGTATTTGAGTTAATTGATTTAGCTAAAGATTCTCCACAACATGCCTCACTATTGTTTTAATATCCCCTGATATTAACTAAAGATAATATTAACCATATCTGGGGACGTAATATGGATTATGATAATATGTTTAATTCCCAGTGTTCGGGAATGTTCCCACACTGATAACGCCAAGCGATTAGAGCCTCACGGATCAGACTAACCCCGGGGACCCATTAGGAGCGCTCACAGCCTGTGACAGCGGAAGCACCTGATCACCTGATAAGCTTAATCACTGCCACTGTCTCAGGTCAGGTCACACCTGCTGTCAGAATGCTTTTAATTGCTTCGTACCTCACTATCATTAAGAAATGAAAACCTGAATCTGAGGCATTGGCAGGGAGTGTGTTTATGAGATATGAGCTATTCAGTTACGGCTAACTTGCGCTAATTATGAATTATTTTATTTAGCACTGAAATACAAATAAACGTGTAGAGAAGGAACTTTGCCGCTAGATTCCTGTAAAATCCCAAAGTTTATATAGTCCAGGTAGTTCCAGAAATATGACAAACTTGAAGTAATAGCAGAAGAAATGCATTTTATTTGACACCGAAAATAAGAAAAATAATGTCTGATCATGTCATTCAGGTAACATTGATTCCAAAAGTTACTGGAGCCACATGGAAGAACTTGATCATATTGGATTCAGTGAGAAATGTAACATTTTAAAAGCCTGCTTTTGTGCAGGGAAACTTTTGTCTATCAGTTTGAATGCAGCAGTAAAACCCAGCTGAGCACAGAAGCTGAGGCTGCACTGCAGTAGTCTTTGTGCTTGTATGTACCAACACCACTGGCTGATATTCTTGTACTGAGGGGATCACTCATGCAGCTGTAACAATTAATCAGTCATTTAGCTTCTCAACAGAAGAGGTACTTTTAGTTACTTTTTAATAAAATTATCATTTCACTATCATTGCTACACGGCTACTTCTACTCCACTACATAGAAAAGCGGTATATATCACCCACTCCATTTACCATTTACTTCACCTTCTTGTCAGATGTTTGCCTATAAAATAGCCTCCAGGTGACTGCTGTGAATTGGTGCTATATAAACAAATAATTAATTACTTGATTAGTCAGTTGAGACTGATTGGTAAATGGACAGGTTCTTATATAGCTCTTTTCTACTCGAGCACTCAAAGCACTTTATTCAACACATATTCACACAGCACTTTTTACACTTACGTTCCTTTTATTAAACATTCACACTCCAATGACTGTATTGGTTCAGCAGATTGCCCAATACTTTGGCAATACTTGGACCACAAACCTTATGACTAGTAGATGGGGGGGGACTCAGCTGTCAAAATGATCAAATCTTCCTAAAATACATTAAATGAAATCACTGCAGCCTTTCAACAGGTTTTTCATTTCATATGAGGCCCATCACTGACTGCCACTCCTTTTTTTTTTTTGGCAGATCTTGAGATGATTGGACACATCCTCGCACTCCTGCTCTCTCTCGTGTGTCTGTGTTCGGCCCGTCCTCAGCCAGGTGAGCTGAGTTTGCAGGAAATGACGGTCTTGTAGCTCAGTCCAAACTTTGTCGCCCGCCTTGGCGCTTTTCTCTGAAGTAGCTGTAATAACATTTGCAGGTCCAAGACTGAGAAAGTGGAAAATGATTATTAACACAACACAAATTCACTCTGCTTTTTACTAACACACACACACACACACACCCCACTTATTTCTCCCTTTTTTTATTAGCAGCTGGAAGCTCTTGCATGTTCTCCAGGCAGCTATTAGTGCAATCCTTCTGCAGATTTCACAACTGGTTGAGTCTGTTTCCTTCTTTTATTTTCTGGGCTCCAGATTCACTCATCAATTCTTTGCTTGGGTTGGTGTGGCCACAGGATAATGTGATAAGTTCTGGGGGTAGAAACTGGATTCATGAACTAAATTGCTGTTCTCCACACAGATTTGTAGATGAACTCCACATAAACAGTTTACCTGCATGCAACCAAAGCCTGGTCAGACGTGACTGGTCTTTACTACTCAGACTACAAATGGAAACTAGAAAGCTCCCAGTACCTTCCATTCAGACTGCATATTACAGTTATTAGGTCACAGACAAGGGGCTTCTGGGTGCGTCCTGTGGGCCTGTGGGGTCTGGCCCTTAGATATTGGCAGCAGATTCTACTTTTCCTGATTCTATTTTGGGTCCTGGGAGCTAAGGAGCAGGGCCTTCATGGATCAGTGGATTGGGAGCTAGGCTGAGTTCCTGCTTTGGGCTCTTTGTCATATTCTTTGAGCTTCAGGTTTAGCATTTTGGCCAGTGCCTTGTTTTTATTGGAGCCAGAAGTGTTCCTGCCTGGACAGGAGGGTGGAGTGCTAAGTTATCATCCAAAGACTGGGTGTAACACACAGATACCTAAACCAGTAAAACACTGGATTTTCTCTCATCAGGTGGAGTATAGACTTCTTCGATAGGTTATAATTCCATTAAAAATGCTCCAAAAAGCATTAGTTTTATTCGCAATACCTGCCAGTTGTTTTAAAGGCACAAGCATGGTGGAGCGCTCCAGCTCAGTGAGTTCAGTTATCAGAGGTGAAGCCCAGGAGGCACTTACAGCTGACCTGCCACATCCCCTAACTACAAAACCTAATCAAGTTTAAAAGATGAAAGTTAAAATCACTCTACAGTGACCTGGAATCTTTCTGACAACTCGTCTGGAGCTACCTAATTGTTACCTAATTTTTGCTCACTCCACTGGCAGATTTTTTGCTAAAATTATCACTTTTGAGGTTTTTTTTTAAACTGTTGTCCAGCTTTATGGGGGACATACTCAAACACAGACTCACACTGTTTCCTGTTTTCCATCCAGCACCTCAAGAGATGGCAGTGAAGATGGAGAAGAACCTGCCTGTAGCTGGCTCTCTAGCAGGCAAAGTGGTGCTACCGTGTCCCTTCTCCATATTGCAAGCCCACCCCAGCAGTTCCACACAGACTTCCATACACAACCCTACACCTGCGCCTCCTCACAGCCAGAGTCCTGATGAACATCTCCGGATCAAATGGACAAAGCTGGACGGGCAGATAGAGAAGGTGGTGTTGGTGGCCCAGGGAACGGTGGTGAAGGTGGGGCAGGAGTTCGAGAGCAGGGCGTCAGTGCTCAGCTATCCGCTGTTGGGCGGAGACGCCTCTCTGATGATAGAGAGGCTCAGGGCCAGCGATGCTGGGTTATACCGCTGTGAGGTGATGCATGGCATGGAGGACACTCAGGGCACCGTCAGCCTCACCGTCAGCGGTGAGTAAGAAACACACACACACAGCTTTGCAGTTAGATTAACAGTATGTCTGCAGAGTCTGCAGACTCCATCCACATGTACCCAGAGACTTCAGAGCTGGAGTCATCACCAAAAGTATTAACTGAAGCTTGTGCACATGCTGGATTTAATGTTCCCGTCATCTGTGTTTGGGTCATCTGTCTGTTTTCTAATTCGTCAGCTGACAGGCGAACGATTCTCTGCCTAAAATCTTTCAGACAGCTAGTCTGAAGCTAACTGTGGTCCAAACAACTTATTTATGGGAGATGCAGAAACCTAAAGTCTGCTTTGCACACTCACATCAGTTTTCAGTCATGTAGGAGGCCTCTTGTACCCTGTTGTGTATACTACACGGGTACCTCCCACCAACAGTCTGCTGTATTCTGGGTGGACAGTGCTTTTGCAACCACCCAGCAGAGCGGGGTCTAATAAATTTCATGTTGGAAACCCAGCTTATCTGCAGTTCAAGAGACATATTTTTTAATTCCAGTGATGTAAGAAAATTAATAATTAACTCATCGAGCAAACCCAGTCAAGTAATGGCTCAGCTCATAACTATTACACATCCTATCTGCAAATATCATATGTGGTATTAAGCAGCTTCAGCCTGCAGTTACTGCTTTCCCTGCAAGCCTTTTTCAGCCCACCTCTACTATAGCTCCTCCATTTTTTTGCTGTTTCTGACTCCTTGGTACCTGCTTTATTCTGTGCTGCTCTCACAGCCTTAGGACTAACACATAGGCATGTTGAAGGGTAGGTAGGGCACAGCCCAGAACCCTGCCATCACAGGCGATTGTGAACAGGGGTTATTTCAATAAGAACAACCCAACTTCATTCTGATCCCAAAGAGAAGATTTCCCCAGCAGGTGGGTGGGGCTCTGCAGGTGAGATGACTATATTAGGCATATCCACTCTCAGTGACGTCAGAAAGATCCAAGAATAGAAAAAAGCACCAGTATTATAGCGCTCTTACCCACCTGCTGCATCAAAACCAGACAAAACAGGAGACTTTAAAAATTCAAGTTAAAATTTTTTTGGATTATTAAGTGTTGGATTGTAGTCGGTATTTTTGCTGCAGTTCAGTGTTGCTGGATAGGAAAGGATGAAGAGAGCAGACTCTGGGGTTTCTGGGGTTCCCCAGCCTGGGTTCACCCACTGGAAACATTTCAGCCGACAGCCACGCAGAGCCTCCCAGACATTTACACAGATTCCACATTATGACTGAACAGGAGTCTTTGTCGGGGAGCTCCACACAAAGACGCTCCCTATGAGTGACACACAACTCTCCATTTAACAGCTCAGACATCCATTCACATCCTCCTGCAGCTCTGCCAGGAGATCCTCACAGATGAGAAATGATCCTCCTGCCCTGCTGAATAAAACAGACCTAATGACACAAACTATGTATAGTCTGAGGATGACAGCTGAAATAGCTGGCTGGTTTGGATTTCTCTCTATGCAGACATGTATCTGAGGCGTGATCCAGTTTCTGTCATCGCTGAATCTTTGCTGTAATCTCTTCTCATTTGGCAGAGGTTACAGCAAAGAGACGGAGTCACTGAAATGGAGCATCAGCAGAGGTTGGTGCTGTGGTGCAAGGTCAGGCTGACCAAATGTACAGATTTCCTTTTTTTCCTCCGCTCATCTTTTGAAATCCCGGATCTAAATCAGGACCTTAAAGCACATTTACCCAAGGATTTTATATAAGTACTCTGTGAATATGTGTAAATTTATCTTTTTTAATCTATTTATACCACTTTTTAATGTTTTACTTATATTTATAAATATTTTTCTTTGTTTTTTTTTTAATCTTTTATTTAAATTTTGTTTTTACACTTAATTTTGATTTCCTGACATTTTTTTCAGACCTTTGACTTTGGGTTATTTGTTATTTTAGTTGCATATGATAATAGTTCATCTTGAGGACCTTCAATAAGGGGTTTGACATGTTTTTGATCAAATAAAATGCTCTTGAAAGCGTCCACACTCTCCTGATTGTTGATAATCTCGCTGCAGGTGTGGTGTTCCACTACAGAGCTAACACCAGCCGCTACAGTCTGGACTTTTCTAATGCTGTGGCTGCGTGCAACGCTGTAGAGGCATCCATTGCTACACCTGAACAGCTGATAGCTGCTTTTGAAGACGGCCTTGACCAATGTGACGCAGGCTGGCTTGCAGACCAGTCAGTCAGGTATATTCCTAAATCTCTCTAAACATTTATGTGTCATAAAAGTATGTTGGTGCAGTAAGAATGTCTCAAGTGTTCTCTAATCTCAGGTTTTACTTCCCTCATTATGTCGTGACAAATTAAGCAGATAAAATATCTGGAGTCGATTCTAAATGCTGCAGTAGCATTTGGTGTCTTTCCACTGGAACTCTCAGTGTGAGGTCCAAAGAGATGCTGATACACCTTCTTCCACCTGCTCCCTTTAGGATCATCTGCTTCCATCTCCCACTCCATCTCCCCCCTCCCCCTGGCATCCTCCTTTGTCACACCAACCCCATGCATGTCCTCCTTCACTACAACCATGAACCTCCTCTGAGGTCTTCCTCTGTTCCTCCTGCCTGACATCTCCGTATTCAACATCTTTTGTCAGTATATCCACCATCCTTCCTCTGCACATGTCCAAACCATCTCAGCCTTCCCTCTATAACTTTGTCTCCAAGCTGCTCAACCTGAACTGTTCCTCTGATGGACTCATCCTGTCCATCCTGCTCACTCCCAATGAAGATCTGAACATCTTCAATCTTTTTGTCAGTGCCACCGTCTCCAATCCATCCATTACAGCAGGTCTCAGCATCATCTTGTAAACCTTCCCTTTCACTCCTGCTGCTATCCTTCTGTCACCCCTGACACTCATCTCCACCCGCTCCACCCTGCTTGCGCTCTCTTCTTCAACTGTCTCGTGCACTGTCCATGTCTCTGGATGTTTGACCCCAGGTATTTAAACTCATCCACCTTCACCACCTCTGCTCCTTTACATCTTCACCTGTTCACCTGTCTCCCTCTCATTCACATACGTATTCAGTCGGGCTTCTACTGACTTTCATTCCTCTTCTCTCCAGAGCATACCTCCACCTCTGTTTCCACCTGCTCCCTACTCTCACTACAGATCACAGATATCACAGTCCACAAAGACTCCTGCCTGACCTCATCTGTCAGCCACCGCTGCAAACAAGAAGGGGCTCAGAGCCGATCCCTGATGGAATCCCACCCCCACCTTGAACCCATCTATTACTCCTACCACACACCTCACCACTGTCCTCATCCATGTCCTGCACCACCCTCGCATACTTCTCTGCCACTCCTGACTTCCTCATGTAGTACCACAGTTCCTCTCTGAATCCACAAAGACATAGTGAAGCTCCTTCTGACCTTCTCTAACTTCTCCATCAACACTCTCAAAGCAAACATCTCATCTGTAGTGTTCTTTCTCAGCATGGAGCCATGCTGCTGCTCGCTGATCATCACCTCTCTTCTTAACCCAGCTTCAATAATCCTTTCCCGTATCTTCATGGTATGACCCATCAGCTTTATCCCTCTGTAGTTCCTACAGCTCTGCACATCACTTGTTCTTGAAAATCGGTACCAGTACACTTTTCCATTCCTCAGGCATCCTCTCATTCTCCAAGATTGTGTTAAACAGTCCAGTTAAAAAGTCCACTGCCCTCTCTCCATACCTCCACAGGTACAGGGGTTGGACAATGAAACTGAAACACCTGGTTTTAGACCACAATAATTTATTAGTATGGTGTAGGGCCTCTTTTTGCGGCCAATACAGCATCAATTTGTCTTGGGAATGACATATACAAGTCCTGCACAGTGGTCAGAGGGATTTTAAGCCATTCTTCTTGCAGGATAGTGGCCAGGTCACGACGTGATGCTGGTGGAGGAAAACGTTTCCTGACTCGCTCCTCCAAAACACCCCAAAGTGGCTCAATAATATTTAGATCTGGTGACTGTGCAGGCCATGGGAGATGTTGAACTTCACTTTCATGTTCATCAAACCAATCTTTCACCAGTCTTGCTCTGTGTATTGGTGCATTGTCATCCTGATACACAGCACCACCTTCAGGATACAATGTTTGAACCATTGGATGCACATGGTCCTCCAGAATGGTTCGGTAGTCCTTGGCAGTGACGCGCCCATCTAGCACAAGTATTGGGCCAAGGGAATGCCATGATGTGGCAGCCCAAACCATCACTGATCCACCCCCATGCTTCACTCTGGGCATGCAACAGTCTGGGTGGTACGCTTCTTTGGGGCTTCTCCACACCGTAACTCTCCCGGATGTGGGGAAAACAGTAAAGGTGGACTCATCAGAGAACAATACATGTTTCACATTGTCCACAGCCCAAGATTTGCGCTCCTTGCACCATTGAAACCGACGTTTGGCATTGGCACGAGTGACCAAAGGCCGTGTATATTGACCCTGTGGAGCTCCCGACGGACAGTTTTGGTGAAAACAGGAGAGTTGAGGTGCACATTTAATTCTGCCGTGATTTGGGCAGCCGTTGTTTTATGTTTTTTGGATACAATCCGGGTTAGCACCCGAACATCCCTTTCAGACAGCTTCCTCTTGCGTCCACAGTTAATCCTGTTGGATGTGGTTGGTCCTTCTTGGTGGTATGCTGACATTACCCTGGATACCGTGGCTCTTGATACATCATAAAGACTTGCTGTCTTGGTCACAGATGCGCCAGCAAGACGTGCACCAACAATTTGTCCTCTTTTGAACTCTGGTATGTCACCCATAATGTTGTGTGCATTGCTATATTTTGAGCAAAACTGTGCTCTTACCCTGCTAATTGAACCTTCACACTCTGCTCTTACTGGTGCAATGTGCAATTAATGAAGACTGGCCACCAGGCTGGTCCAATTTAGCCATGAAACCTCCCACACTAAAATGACAGCTGTTTCAGTTTCATTGTCCAACCCCTGTATGTCATCTGGACCAACTGCCTTTCTGCTCTTCATAGCTGCCCTCACTTTGTCCTTACTGATTATCTGCACTTCCTGATTCACTAATGTTTCTCCATCTCTCCTCCTCTCTCTCATTTTCTACGAATGGAATCATTAGACTGAAAAACAAAATAAACATATCAGAGAAATAGCAAAAACTTCACAGTGCAAATGTATAATGACCCAAAGTATACTGTAAAAGCTACCTGAGAGTTTCTCCAGAGGCAAAGCTCCAAAAACTTAAGGAACCAACTATAGAACATGAAAACCAATAAAAAAAAGAGATATTATCTCTATAAAATTCTTATAATTTATTCAAGATTCAAGAGATCCAAAAGTGTTTTATTGTCATGTGCACAGTAAACAGTCAGTTACACTGAACAATTAAATTCTTGCTCTGCACTTCTTCTGCTCCGGCTCAATAATAATAATAATAATAAATATTAAAATATATAAATATATAAAAATAGACAAAATAAACAACTTATATACACGAGGTAAACCGTATAGAGGACGTTGCAGTGAATGAAGTGTGTTTGTGCAGTGGTACAGCAGTGGGTAATTTGCAGTCCAAAATACAAAGCAGGACCTGTGTACATGAGTCATTCCTCATGTCAGATGTGGCAGTTCACCAGTCGGATGGCCCGTGCAAAAAAGCTGCTCCTCATTCTGGTGGTTCTTGATTTCACACTTCGATCCCTCCACCCTGATGGCAGGAGTGTAAAGAGGCCGTGTTGTGGGTGTGTTGCATCTTTTATAATGTTACCTGCTCTTCTGATGACGCTGGTGTGGTCGATGTCCTCCAGTGATGTTAAGGCAGCTCCTGAGACGGATCTGGCAGTCTTCACCACCCTGTGAAGAGCCCTTCTGTCCTGTGCAGAGCAGTTCCCAAACCAGACTGTGAGGCCATTGGTGAGAACGCTCTCGATGGCGTCCCTGTAGAAGCTGCTAAGAATTTCAGCTGGCATGCCAAACTTCTTCAGCCTTCTCAGGAAATACAAACGCTGCTGTGACTTCTTTACCAGGCGAGTGTTGTTGTGTGACCAGGAGAGATCGTCACTGATGTGAGTGCCCACCACTTCTCCCCCTAGATGGAGTGGTGTGTGTTGCACCCTCCTCCTCCTCGGATCAACAATCATTTTCTTAGTCTTGCTGGTATTTAAGGAAAGATTGTTGTCCTGGCAACATGCCACCAGGTCTGCCACCTCTCTCCTATATGCCCCAGTGATTAGTGCAATTACTGTGGTATCATCAGCAAACTTGATGATACTGGTGTTGTGATGGGAGGCAACACAGTTGTGAGTGAAGAGAGTGTACAGCATCAGACTGAGTACACAACCTTGGGGCGTTCCAACGTTAACGGTCACTGTTCTGGATGTGTGATCCATAATTCTGACAGATCTGTGGCCTACCTGTCAGATAGCTCTGGATCCAGGTGCAGATGGTGTTCGACAGCCCAAGTGAGCAGAGTTTCTCAGTCAGTTTGGCTGGTATTACCATGTTGAATGCTGAGCTGTAGTCAATGAACAGCATTCTCATATAACTGTCCTTGTTCTCTAGATGTGATAGGGCGGTGTGGATGGCAGCGTTCACAGCATCCTCTGTGGACCTGTTCTGTTGGTAGGCAAACTGAAGTGGGTCTAGAGTGTCTGGGATGTTGGCCTGAATGTGAGTCATGACTAACCTTTCAAAGCACTTCATAATGATGGGAGTCAGTGCAATTGGCTGGTAGTCATTGAGGCTGGTGACTGGGTTCTTCTTGGGCAGGGGGATGATGGTAGTTGCTTTAAAGCAGGTGGGTACTGTGGCTTGTATAAGGGGCATGCTAAAAATGTCTGTAAAGACATCAGCTAACTCCGCTGAGCATGCCCTGAGTGCTCGTCCTGGGATGTTGTCCGGACCAGCTGCCTTTCATGGCTTTATTTTCCTCAGAGTCCTGCAGACTTCTGCCGATGAGACTGTGAATGATGTGCTCTGTGTGCCCCTCTCAGCTAAAACACCTCTGTGTGTCTCAGTGCTGAGGGCTTCAAAGCGAACATAGAGGTGATTCAGTTCATCTGGCAGTGAAGTGTGGAAGCTGACTTCTCCGGTGCTCTTGTTCTGATAATCTGTAATATGTTGCAGTCCTAGCCTCATGCGTTGAGTGTCAGCAGTGTTGGAGCAGCACTCAGCCTTTGTCTGTATTGCCTCTTAGCTTCCTTGATGGTAGTAAGCAGGCCATACCTGGCCTCTTTGTATCCACCAGCATCACCAGAGACAAATGCAGATGACCTGGCTCGTAGCAAGGATCGAATTTCACGGTTTATCCACGGCTTTTGGTTGTGGTATGTCCTGATGTGTTTAGTTGGCACTATGTTCTCAGTGCATGTGCTGATGTAGCTGGTTACTCCTATTGCATATTCCTCTAAGTCAACAGAGCAGTCCTCACGCACTGGAGCAGCTTTAAAAACATCCCAGTCAGTACTATTAAAGCAGTCCTGTAACACCATGTCTGTGTGCTCGTTCCATACTTTAACATGTTTACTCACCGGGGGTGTTTGCTTGAGGATTTGTATGCTGGATACAGGAACAGGGAGATGTGGTCAGACTGTCCGACGTGGGGGCAGGGGGCAGCTTTGTAAGCATCCTTCACATTGCTATAAACATGATCCAGAGTGTTCTTATCTCTAGTTGGAAAACGAACATGTTGGTGGTATTTCGGAAGGACGGATCTTAAACTGCAGTGATTGAAGTCACCAGCAACTGTAAGCACAGCGTCCGGGTTTGCGTTCTCTTGTTTACTGATGACGTCATGCAGCAGCCCGAGTGCGGACTTTGAATTTGCGTGTGGCGGAGTGTAAACAACATGTAGAAACACAGAAGTAAATTCCCTCGGTAAATAAAAGGGTCTGCACATCAGTAGTAATAGTTCAGCATCTGGTGATTATTAACCTGTTTTTAAAAGTATTCTTTAAAAATCCTGGCATTATTATTATTGTTTATTTTTCAGATATCCAATCATAGAGCACCGTCCAGGCTGTGCAGGTAATCTGATGAACCGGCCAGGTGTGAGAACCTACGGTATCCGTGACCCCACAGAGAAATATGACGTATACTGCTACGCAGATAAACTACACGGTAAATACACATGTGAGATTTCTGGCAGGATGTTTGAGGGTGCTGTTAGTTTAGCTTAGGAAGTATGGGAAGCATTTAGCTGGGCACTTTTTAAAGTTAAAAAATACACCTACAAACTCCTCAATCACTTTCTATCTGCTGTAGCTCCATACTCAAGTGATTTAGCTGCTGGTTAAAGTTACCTTGGTAAATGGCTCTGTAAAATATCAAGTAAAATGACCAGTTAGCTGTGAGCTGACTCTGTGTGTCTGTTACCTCGGTCTGTAGGTGAAGTCTTCTATCCTCCCTCCGTCAGCGATAAACTCACCTGGCAGCAAGCAAGGGAAGAGTGCAAGAAGCATGACGCTGTGTTGGCATCTCCCGGTCAGCTGTTTGCAGCGTGGAGGGCAGGGCTAAACCGCTGCGACTATGGCTGGCTGTCTGACGGCAGTGTCCGTTACCCCATCACCATCCCCCGGCCTCAGTGTGGAGGAGGCCTGCTGGGGGTCCGCACGCTTTACAAGTATGAAAACCAAACCGGTTACCCAGACCCCACTGACAGGCACGGGGCATTCTGCTTCAAGGGTAAGGTTGATACAAACTGGGCAATAACTGCTTATTCTCATCAGACCAGCCTCATATCCACTGATTCGTGTCATATACACAAAGTGGAGATTTTCCAGTTTTAAAGGAAAAAAGGCCTCGCATTTGGAGGCCTTAGTGACAATGTGTCCAGAGACCAGAGTTCAAGTTACGCCCAAAAATGATCATTTTTACTCTTTTCTCTCCACAACCAAGTAGTTTTACTGCCTAACTGTAAACCTAAGCCTATCCTATGCCACAGCAGAGGTCTCATACCAGAGACCAAAGTTAAAGTTTAGAAAATAAAATGACAGTGTTGGACAGAAAAAGATGAGGGCCTCTTTTCAGACTTTCATTCTCCTCTCTGCAGAGTCTTGAGAACAAACCTGCCGCAGACATGAAACATGCTTCCTGCTGATAATGGGTTGATGAAAAACCATCTTCAGCTGTAATCAGTGAAATGACTGTTCTTGTTTTTTTTGCCACTCTGACATGCAGTACCACACTCACCCGTGTGTCCAGCCCTTTGACTGCTACTGTAACTCCACAGCTTAAAAATGGGCATCAACACTGATAACGCTCCACAACAAAAACCTGAATACTGCAAAAAACATTCAGCTGAGAGAGAGATTTGGTGATTTGGTCAGAGGTCAAAGGTGACGCCACTTCTATACTGTAAGAATCATAGTTTCTAAGTTAAAAGGCTTTTTGTCAATTTTTGACCAGTAAATCATGAAGTTGGCCTTGAAGACCTCGGTGGATGTAAGGCAAATTTCAATGGCTTGTTAGCCTGACGTCACTCTACACCCCCACACCGTTTTATCAGAATTCATTCGAAGCTTTGAGCAGACAGAAAGACACACAAACGCTACCAAACACATGACCTCATTGGCGGCAGTAATGACCTCCCTCACGCTGAGGAAAAAACCCCAGAAATGTCAGATTTCCGTCAGTTTCAGAGATGATTTCCATCAATCTCAGTGAGCAAACTCGGAGAAGACATTTTTTTTGTTTTTCTGGACAATCTATGTCAATGAAAGCTGAGAAAAGTCAGTGATCCAGATATTATTGATCTTAACTCTAAAATTTCTCAAACCCAACCTCACAGAACAGGGCAGTCACCTGCCCCTTTTTAAACATGTGTGTAACAGAGCATCTGGCACATCGGGTTAGGTGGATCCTCCAATTTAAAACAAGTCTTCTTTATTAAGTGGTGAATAGCATGTTTCACCATCACCAGGATCTCAACGTAGCTCATGTTTTCAATTCTATTTACACAGCAACCTTCAACTCAAGGTGTTTTTATAGACCTTCATATACTCGAGCACTCAAAGTGCTGTATACAACATGCCTCAAGCAAATTTTTCCCAATATCTAACATTCACACTCTGATGAGTACATCAGGAGCAACTCGGAGTTCAGTGTCTTGCTTTGGCACGCAGGCTGGAGCAGCCAGGAATCAAACCGCCAACCATCTGATTAGTAGGTGAGCTGCTCTACCTCCTGAGCCACAGCCACCCGGCAGTGCCATATGAACACAAAGAGTGGAACAAGCTGGTTTCACAGCACAGGGGAATAATAAAATTTGTAATATTACTGATTTTTTTAAAAAAAAAAGAAACAAAGTGTATGTAATCCAGGTCCAGGCTGCACTGTTGAGTCCGCCAGACTGGCCCTCCTCCAAACATCCACATCACCATGACAGCAAAAGTCGAGCTCACGAAATAAACACTGAGGTGTGTTGCAGCACAAACAGCACAATGTGCATCCACCTAAAAGCAGCGGAGCACAAAGAGTGGAGAGCAGGATAAGAAGGAACAAACTCAAAGAGAAGAATAAACTCTCACTCGCCGTGTTTATGGTGGGACATGCTTTTTATGAGGGGAAAACCCAACATGTGCACTGTAACACAGATCGAGCAGAAGCAGGACAGGTCCCTAATGTTTAACAGCTGGACCCTGCCCAAATCCAGCAGACAGACAGAGGGAGGACGAAGTGGAAAAGAGGGGGAGTTCTCCCGTAAGTAACATCATCGTATAAAAAAACACAAACCTTTAGCAGCACAGCCAGCTCAGTCAGGGCAGTATGAATCGGTGGCATCAGACACATTGAGTATGATGCACTGTATATATATATCATTTCAAAGTGTCATATGCCTGGCAATGCAAAGGTACTTTCTGATCGTGAGACCTGTGTAATGTGTTAGCCAGGCCTTAAGTATGGTGGCAGAACTGCAAGAGAAAGTTAATGTACAGCAAAGTGACAGCATGAGGACAGACCCCAGCCCAGCCAGATGGCTGAAGCTAAAACACATGACATCATATCTGGGCAGGGCCCAACGTGCAGCCACGGTCTCGTCACAGTGCAAAAGAGCAGACACAAACACAGTTAATGCCCGAGTCTGCAGGCAATAAACACCTTCAGCACGCCGCTGGTAGAAGAAGAAATAAAAAAACGTGCAGTTTTACAAGTACTCCTGCAACAACAGTCAGAGGAAAGTAGAAGTACAGGAGTATAACTTGAAAATGTATTTAATAAACGTAGTGCAGTAATATCTGAGGACTTGTGTAACCTAAACCTGGACTCTAATACAACAGCTCTGCAATAATATCTTCGTTTTCTGTTTTGTTTTCATCAAAGGTATTAGTTTCTACTCTGTTTTTACCCAGGTTATAGGGGGTAATAGTAGTGGTGTAGTGCTCTGGTTGCAAACAAGCCTGATTGTGTAGAAGCCCATTAAAAACCGCCCTCCCCTCCTTTGATTTATGGCCTCATAAACATTTTCCTGGTGAGTTTCAATCACTATTTTCAAGCCCCATCGAACACAACAGCAGTCTTTACGCTGAGAATCTCCACTGGCTGCATCTGTCTTTAATAAACAGCCTGTGCTGAAGCTGCAAATGGTCTGATTGTCAATTTGGCATAAAAATGTCACATATTTGATTTTAGCTTCTAAAACGACAACTTTAGGCATTCTTGTGCAGCAGCAGGCTGAAACTGTGCACTTTGGACTGTTGGTCAAACAAAACAAGACATCAGAAGACAGTCGAGGTCTGGGGGAAATTATAATCAGGAATTTGATCGGTTTGCTGACAGAACAATGACTCAAAAAACCAAAACAAATCATCAGAATATTGAATAACTGTTGTTATTTGCAGCCTTAATTGCACTCAAATTGTTCTAAAATGTTAGGTTTACACTGGGTATAACCAGTATCAGTAAAAGTACCGACGTGCTTGAGGAGAGCATTAATAAAATAGGAAAAGAGTAAATTTAGGAAGCACAAAGAGAAAAAGAGAACCCCACAAAACCCAGGCAACCACACACCCTCCTGCCTAAACATACGTCTCCCTGTCAGGCAGCCGGGTGGGATGGAGGGGAGTCAATTACATGCCGTTTATTAAAGCATTATGTATGCGACGTCCAAAGCCCGCCACTTACTCCCATGACACTAACCATATGAACTCAGCACTCAGACACACACAAAGGACTGCATTGTATGTAAGCTTAGGAGCTTTTCTCGCATGGTATATGTTCCATTATAATGAGATATAAATCTTTCTTAGGATCACAGGTCTTTTAAACAAAACTCTTATGCTCTGTTTACAATTCCAAAGGATATTATTTTCAGAGCAAAGAGGACAAAGACAGATTTGGCTTAAATACAAACAAACAGCTTGATCACAGTGAGCTAACTGCAGGCTTGCAGTCATGGAAAAAGGACTCTCTATTCAGTTGTAAAGATTTTTCACAGATCAGGACATAAAGAAATGATCTGGTTCTTACCTGCTCTTAAAATACAACCTGAGATGAACAACAGCACATGACATGTTACTTATTTAACAAAAACTAAGCCAAATTGCAACAGCTAAGCACACCCCATGATTCAGCAGCTTCTACAACCACTTTTACCAGCAGTAACTTAAAGTAACCCTTTTCTGCAAAACAAGCCCAAATCCTCCTCTCCACCTCCGTGCTGACAGCTGGTCTGAGGTGTTCGTGCTGCTGTGCGTGATGGACCAACATCTCCACTCTGGTCTGGTCTGTCCAAAGGACTTTGTTCCAGAAGTCTTGTTGGTTTATGCAGATGCGGCTCTGCAAAGCTAAGCCGTGCTGCCATGTTCTTTCTCCTGCAGCTCTCCCAAACCTTCCATACTTGGTCAGACTCTTTCTAATTGGACTATCATGAACTTTAACCTTTAACATGCTAATTGAGGCCTGTAGAGTCTGAGATGGAGCTCTCTGGCGTTTTGCAGCATTGCACAGTCTGAGCTTGGGGTGAATTTGCTGGGACATCCACTCCTGGGAATACTGGCATCTGTCTCGAATGATTTCCACATGTGAATAATCTTCCTCACTAAAGAATGATTCCTCTGATTGTTTGGAAACGGCCTTCTAACCCTTCCCAGATTGATGAGCAGCTTCTCTAAGGTGCATGTTGATACTTTTCCTTCTTGGCCTTCTGCAAACACACACCTGAATGCTCCAGAACAGCAAACTGCCAAAGCTTCTGCTTTTACAGAGGTGGTCACGCTGCTGCTGATCAGTTAATCAAGTGCATTTGATCAGCAGCTCCTGGCTGCTACTTAAACTCTTAACTCCTGTGGAAGCAGTGAGAGTGTACTTAGTTTTTGCTTCTGCATGCCAGCTTAGGTTTTCTTAAATAAATAATGACAGTGTAATATGTCATACTTTGTTCTTTATCTGAGGTTGCATTTGTCTAAGTAAGATTATTTTTATTATGTCCTGAGGGTGTTGTGAGGTTTTCTGGACACCTTCAGGCTTCCAGTAGTGGTGCTTTTTTTTTTTGAGTGCTTCAGGGCTGAAACTGCTTCATTCTCGACAGCTGACCTCATGTTTCCAAAATCAGCAATCAATCTGCTACATTTCCTTTTTTAGCTTGCTGTACTCAAGCTGCCATCTGACAGCTTCATGATTAACATTTCCCAAACTGCCCTGTTTCTTTTTTTAATGACTCATGGACTTTACTGATTTCATTCTGTAAACATTTTTGTACTCGATATAATCAACTTGCTTAACTGAACGTTTTTAGGGGAACAGACTCAAAGTTTCCCACTGATGGTGCTCTGTGGTATTTTCCAAAGAAGACCTGGTTTATTTTCTACTTGATTATTGTTAACTAGATATATCAGTTATACAATGCCTTTTTTGCTGATAACAATTTCAAACTTATTGGTGTTGCATTTAAATCTAGTTGGACACCTGGAATGTGAGGGTGCAGGTGAAAACCCTTTATTTCCATACATATGAAGGTCTGCCACGATTTTTGTACTTTATATTATTTTATGTGCTTTCTGATACCTTTTTGTAGTGATTAAGGAAAAATGTTGCCTCTTTCATTAACAGAGTTGCACTTTTCTGTTAAACTCTTTGCAGGACACTTTTTTTTAACCTCTTGTTCTCTTCTGTGTTCTCTTTTACAGCTAAGTTACTAGAGCCAACTACCATGAGCTCCCAGATGATTCCAGATGTGTACAAACCTGACACCCCCACATACACTCCCCATACTCCACCAGCCTTACACCCGGAAAGAGCTGAAATTCAAGCGAGAGGACCAGAACCTGTTACAGATTCAACAACCATAAAAGAGGGAGACCAGGCAGGGTCAGACAGGGGTGAGAGTAATGGCAGAGGGGAGGGAGATGGCAGCGATGACACCAATGGTGGAGCTGAGGAAGATGGAATGACAACCCCGGAAATCACATCACATGGTGTTCAGGAGATCAAAACATGGGTGGAAGCCTTACCAATGGACATCTTTGGTAAGGGAGATCCGGTTGTTTTAGAGAGCTTTACACCAGAGCCAGGCATCCCAGCTGGGACCACAGCAGAGGGGAAACAACCTGCAGTTATCTTCAAAGAGGACCACACCATTGGAGTGCAACCACTATTTGACCCGGAGAAATCTCTGGCTGCTTCTGTAGGTGGGAAGGCATCAACCAAACCACCTTTCCACCTCATCCTTGTCAATGTGCAAAGCCAGAATCAGTCACAATCAGGTGAGTTGGGGTGGGGTAGGGCACAGCTGTTAATTAAGTTACATGGTAATCAAGTCACGATGTCATTACCTGGAAAGTATGAACAAAAATGGCATACAGATGTATTGTGAAATTTGGTGGCTGTCCAGTGATAGAACACATTACCTTCAGCTGTGTTGAGAAGTTTCCATCCACTCATCATGGCCATGAATGTTATTGGAATTTTGGGCTTTTAAGGATTTCTCTGAACTGTTCTTTTTCCAGGCTGGAATGATTGTACAGCACACATTTTTGATGACTTTACAAAACAAGAACTGGGTTCACAAGTTTGAATTATTTGGGATTTTTTCCATCTACTTTGTGCAGTGTACCAGTAACACTGGCATCAAAACAGAGCACGTCCATGGGGACAGTTGCAAATTCCAGTCGAGCTTGAAGGTGTCAATTTTGGAGCAGAGGCTTCTGTCTTTGTTGGCACCCTCTCAGTCCAAGACAATGTAAAACTTGCTATCCTGTGGACAGTGATGGTGGTGTTCTAGCAGTTTACAGTTCCTGCGAGACTTGGTGGTTCCTGGGTTGTTCCTGAACATCCTAACCAATTTCCTCTCATCTGAGGGTCACAGTTTGGGTCTTCTTCCAGACTTTGGCAAATCGGTCACACATCTGAATAACTTGTACTGACATGCAGTTGTTTGAACTGATGATCTTTGAATCAGCAGTTGTTTGGAAATGGCTCCATTACGCTTCTGGAATGGACTTCCTAAAGCCTGGACCTCAACCCTATTGAAAATTTGTGGACTGCGCTTAAAAGCAGGCCCGTATCAGGAAACCCACCAATTTAAATGAACTCTGCCAAATCTGCCAAGAGGAGTGCTCAAATATGCAGCCATAACTTTGGCAGGAGCTTGTTGATGTCTCTCACAAGGGTCTCCTCGGGTTGCAATTTGCTAATGGACTTTTAACCAAACATCGGTGGGGGTGTATCTACACTTTTGACCCTGTGTGGATACATTCAAACTTGTGCACCTGATTCTTATTTTTTAAAGTCTTTGCAGATGTATGCTGTACATTCACTCCCTCCCGAAAAAAGATCAGTTAAAAAAATCTTTAAAAGCCCCAAATTACCAGGACCTTAATGTCCATGATGAGCCACTGTAAACGTTTGGCCACAAGTATGTAAGCCTGCTGGCACGTAGAACCCCAATACGCATCCCCACTGAAGACCTCCAGAGCGTCAATATTTTACAAATAATCCTTTGTTAGACACCTTTGAGTCTGAAATGAACTACTCATATTAATATTTACACCAATGTGTGGTGCAATGAGCCCTCCTGAATCTTGCAAAAGTCATTTGTGTGTGTGTGTGTGTGTGTTTTTATTTTTTGTTTTGACTGAGCAGTTCAGTCTTTCAGTGAGAACATTTTTCCTTGTGAATTACTTTATGTTTATTATGCTGTGCTGTCAGGGACTTAAATGCAATCTTTTACAGCGGATTTTGTATTGTTTGTTGTCTCAGTAGAGCCACACGGACAACAACCCTCAACTTTTCTAGACACTACCCTGAGAGGTGCATGTGTAAACATAAATGTCCAACAGAGATGATCGAGAGATTTTTAACCTGATCGCACCGATTTGCAGCTCAGGTATCGGTGAATTTACAATCTGCAAGTATCTCTCCTGCCTACTGCACAGTGTACCAAAGCAGCATCCTTTCCTGTAGTGATGATTGGAAACAAACTGTCTCCTGTTGTATGGACAGTACCAGTTTGACTGTTACTGTATGCTACACATGAGAAAGTTCAGCTGCAGACGATGGCACGTCCTGATTCTCGTGACAGTTGCAGCATGGCGTTCATGTATAAAATAGAATAGGAAGCACCTTTGGTTTTATATGCTGACAGATTCTCACACACAAACACTCTATTTCTAGAGCCAGATGTGGAAATGATGAAATCAGTCATTGCTGTGCGGCCAGTTTGTAGTTAAACATACTGTAAACACATCACAGCTTCTCCGCTGGGAAAGCAGGAGGGCCTCGGAAAAAGGCAAATACTGTAATACAAGAGCAGCCGAGTCTCTCTGAACACTTTCCTTTCTTTCCTCTCACACAAAGACACAGTGGTGGTCTGATGGAGTGATTAGTCTCTGCTGCATGACGTGCCCTTCAGAGCTTTGCGTTCAACTTTCTCATCAGGATTTCTGCTAGAAAGAGTTGCCAACAAACCACAAATACTTGACTGTAATTGTCTTTTCTCCAGGGAGCAGCTTGAATTGCTGAAAATAACAAGTTCACAAACAATCCCTGTATTCTGCACTCCATTTTCCCTTCATTCAGCTGCATTACCACCAATGCTGGATTACATTAAACAGAATAACCACGAACTGGCAGATGGTTGGTTTTGTTTGTTTGCTTTTTTTTGTTCTTCTGATTAGGCTGGATTAGACCACAGTAGATCACGTGCTGCGTCTTTATTGTCTTTTAAAAAATAGGAGAAGAGAAGGATGTCTGTTGAAATCCAGCAGACTAAAAAATTCAAAACCAAATTAAAAGTACAGATCTATAATTTAAAGCAGGAAGCACTCTGAGAGCACAAACTTCCACAGAGGCAGCGCCCTCTCTGAGCAGCATTTCCTGTGAGAGAATCGTGTTGGATTTTGTACATATTCATTTTTGTTTTCTTTGCTCTTTTTAAACGTACGTTGGGATATTTATACTGATTATATAATATTACATTACAGTATGTTTCTAACGAACCAGGCAGCTCATTCGCTTTCAAGACTTTATTTAAAGATGTAAAATATTTCAGGGTCAACTTGAAAGAAAGGCAGGTGTGAAATATAAAAGTGAGGTCAAAGGTCAAATGTGACACATTTAGAATCCCGGCTTCCTCCCACAGTCCAAAGACTTGCAGTCAGTGGGATTCAGACACTTTTTTTTTTTTTAATAGTTATAAGGCTTTTTTTTCTTTTTTGACCAATAAATCAGGAAGTTGACCTCGGTGGATGCAAAGCTACACAGTTTTATCAGAATTCATTCAAAACTTTTTGAGCCGTCGTGTTTACAGACAGAATGATGCACACGGTACCAAAACACGACCTCTGATAAACGTGAGTTTTAACAAGTGATCGTACGCGCTCTGCAGTAAATGCAGTGGGGTTTACAGCAGCAAAACAAAAAGCACAGCTTCTTCATCCAAACATTTCTTTTCACCAGCTTGCACAGATCTTTTTTCCTTTCTTTGGTGATATTCTGTGCCTTGAAAGGGTTAATAGCAGTTGAGGAGAGGCCCTATCTGCCCGGAGCCCCATAATCGTTCATTCAAATTACAGAGCGCAGGTCTTTGTTACCGATAGCCAAGTGGTACCATCTTCCAGAAGTTGTGTTTGCTGCTGAAATGTTGAAGGCATGTTCTGTCGCATCTGTAATATATCATCACATAAAGCAGAGGCTGTTTTGTATGGGGCCCACCAGCTCACAGTCTCCACATCCTCAGGAAATCAGGAAAAATGGACCACTGAGTGTTACAGTGAAAAATCATACTGTTTCATGCAGCATCAGGTTCAGAGTGACAGAAGCTTTTCTGACTTTGAGCAGGCTAATTAGGCTAATTAACAGTGACGGCGTGTTTCTCTTTGGCCTCACAAAAATGAATGCCAGCATGGGCAGAATAAATTAATTACAGTTGCTCATTTTTTTTCTTGAAGTTTTGTACAAATGTATTTAATTCAAAGTCCTTAAGCTCTTTGTTGTTATGACTTTTTGCACATTTGCATACTCTACTCCCCTCTGTATGGTTTCCATGTGTACCATAAAGTCTATAATGAAGAGACACAAGCATGCATTGTCTGAGAACAGCCGCTGGCACCGACTGACCTTAATCATAGGAAACACAGACCTTCAACTGTTAACCATCCAGATACGGCTTGTTTTGGCTCGTTTGAATGATGTACAGAAACGAGCTGCTGTGGGATCTCGCCACTGCTGAAAGAAGTCACAAAAGTTGCAGTAAAAGCCCTGCTTTCAGAATTTTACTTATAAGGAGAAGAAATTTTACGAGCTAATGTAACTTCAAGTATTAAAATGGAGATTTTACTGTTAGGTGGTGGGGATAACGCAGCTTTTGAGTCTGTTTTTGAATGTATGCACAGATTTTATTGACCTCAAACTGACCTCAGAGTTCTCACTGTCAACTTTGACCGGAGGTCTCGTGTCCTGTGTTTCTAAAGCTACCGCCACCTTTTTAAACCAATCTGCACGATCTGGAGAACAGCAGTATCGTGAAAGTTGCAATAATTTGCAGTTTCACACATTTTCTTGAAATTTTGGATTCAAACCCAGCTGTATTCTGTACTGCAGACCACATCCTCTGCCATGTGCTCTGACTCAGAGATCGCCATATAACCCACAGAGTCTTTAAAGCTGCATTCTAATGGCCAGGAGGGGTGAACAAAGATGTGCAGATGTATACAAGTCTTTGGTAAATCTGCCCTTGGCTGCCTTTTGTGAGCTTACTAAACACTCTTCTGATGAGTTCATAGGCTCAGTTGATATCTTACCGAACAATTGTAATCAACACAATTAAATATGCTTTACGGTGGGACTGCCTTGTGACTGAGGCGTTACTGTTTGCATGCAGAGTGTCTCTCACAGTCAGATCTGTGCTCGTCATATCCGGATACCAAAAACGCTCCGTTCATAACAGAACCTTATAAAATAATGGGTGATGTCATAGTGAGTATAGCCATCTTTTTATACAGTCTATGATCCCTACACTATCTGGTATAATAACTAAATCACTGCTGATCATGCTGTTACTGGTTATATGAGCATAACCACCATAATGTCACCATTGTTTGGGGTCACTGACTGGTCTCTAGGCCTGCGTGTCTAAGCCCATAATTATATATGACTTCATGCCATAATACTATTTTAATGCTCCATTACTGTAAGTTATAATAACTAAGCTATAAACAATTTTTAAATTGCTGTAAAGTTAGCCATTTTAACATAGATGGTGCATGGTGATTTATTATATTTATAGAGGGTGTAAGGCACATTAAGTAAGGAATAAAATCCTAACTCTTCTCATCTGTCTTTAGTGGATCGTGTCCTGGAACTGTTGAACCAGCCTGTGGGCGGCTCTGCAGTCGCTCGTTCCCCAGCTCACCGACGATAAACAGATAACCAGTGAACCTGTCCAAGGCAGTGGGGACTCCACTTCCCTCGAGCCATCTCCCACTTATCTCTCACCAGTGGTCAGCTTTGTCAATGGAAACCACGAGGTACCTTCAATACATTAATGATTTTACTAAATATTTATTGTTTAATCCCATGTTAGTTTAGTTCTTCTCTCTCTTATTTATTTGAAATATGTAAAGTAGTCTAAACTTTACATATATATATATATATATATATATATATATATATATATATATATATATATATATATATATATATATATAAGTATATATATGTACATATATATACTGAACAGAGCCACTGGCTCTTCCTCATTTGTTAAAGTGATCACACTTTTCAATCCATCCAGGTAACATTCGAGAACCACCGCAGCTAGAGGAGGCCAGAGGAGATCAGTTTGAGGTGGCCACCCCTGGACAGGAGAGTGAAGAAGATATAAGCATGACTCCCTTTGATGACAGTGTCATAGAAATCCACACAGAGATGCTTACAGAGGAAACCAGGATACGTTCATTTATCCTAAAGATACAGACCCAGATGACGTGACAGTCTCAGGTGCAGACATGAGTCCTTATGTCTTTACAGACATTGGGAGAATCAAAACTCAAGAACAACATCTAACAGCAACTACAACCACAACCCCATACACTGTCTTATCAGCAACTTCTCAAAAGATGTTAAATTCAGTCCTTCCTCATGTCTCCACGCCTGTAACTGATGTCGTCTTCACTGATGAGGACGTGGAAAGCTCTGCAAGCCACTCCACAGATGGCGGGGTGGGCACTATGCAGGAGGGCTCTGCACATGGTGCTCTGCCCACCCCAGCTACAGGACACCAGTCAGATGTGAGGACCGATGAGACAGAAATTGGAGGGACAGAGCTTCCGACTTTCCTCCCACATACAAAGCCACAGGAAACTACACAGGCCCAGACTGAGGACTTTGAAGGGTCTGCCTCTGGAGAAGATCAGGCCTCAGGTCAAGATGTATACCCACCAGAGACATCCACTCTTAGCACCATACTGCCACCAATTTCCCCTCACCTTTTTACCCAGCAGTCTTCACCTGCAGCGGGTACAGAAATCACAGATGTGCCTGTAGTTTCATCAGGTGATGGTGCAGTTACAGACACAGACTCTGGGGAGGGGCAGGCTTTAGGGGCACAGGGTGGTCTGGGTGACCTTTTCAGAGATGTTACTGTTACCGTTTCGCCAGCTGTGGCAGCCGTAACCTTTGGACAGCAAACCTCTGCAGACATAAAGGGCGCAACACCGGAGATGAGGACGCTTAAGCCTTTCACACATCCCTCCCTTGAAGATAAGAGGCATCCAGCTGTTACAGCCGAGCCCGCCTCTGCTTCCTCTGACAGCCATACTGAGTTTGACAGAGAACATGCTGAGCAGTCCACCACGAGCTCCGTGCAGAACGTAACCCAGACCACACTGTCCACTACTTCACCTTTTTATACCTTTGACCAGAACAGGTATTCTGTCCCCCAGTGGGCTCTGAGCCCTGACCCAGCTGCCGCTGCTTTGACAGAGGAAACATTTGTAGATTATGATGAAGAGATCGCCCCCGTTTTGGTGGAGTCCCGCCCTCAAATACCTGAACAGACAGTGTCCACAGTTCGACCAGACACCAGCTCGGACTCAGTTCATTCAGTGGAGGCCAGCACTGTAAATGTTAGAGGTACATGAACTCTTGTTGTTGCTTTGGTTTATAGCTGCAGTGGTGGAAATGGCACTGCAGCTTGTTTTACTGCATATTTTGCTTTTCCCTGCTTGAAATTTTAATAGTTACTTGAATCAACAGCTGCTTCCAAATGACCCCGCGTCAAGCCATCCACCTTAGTTATAAAAGCGACATAGCGTGCATTTTGTTGTTGTTGACATGCATGATGTCGTTCACTGACAGATGTGAGGATACAGGCAGCTGTAGGTGGTAGGTGCCTGCCAGGCCCACCTCTTCATCATGGTTTATGGTGATACATTTAGAAGCATTTTTAATGAAAGTCCAGTATCACTCACATGAATGGGTGAGTGTGTCTAAACTTTTGACTGGTGCTATAGGTAGGACCGCTTTTTTGCATTTGGGCTGTATTTCTAAAATTAGAAACATCCTGTCTCAGAGTGATGCTGAAAAGTTAATTTATGCATTCATTACTTTATTATACAATTATAATTCATATTCATCAAGTTGTCCTAAAAGCTCCCTGAAAAGCCTTCAGCTGATCCAAAATGCTGAAGCTAGAGTACTGACAGGGACTAGAAAGAGGGAGCAGATTTCTCTCCCCTCACCCTCAACTGGTGGCAGCAGATTACTGCCCATCCCTGAGCCGGGCTCTTCTGGAGGTTTCCTACTGTTAAAAGGGAGTTTTTTCTTCCTACAGTCACCAAGTGCATTCTCATAGGGGGTCGTCTGATTTTCTTTATACTATTGTTGGGTCTTTATTTGACAATATTAAGCACCTTGAGGCAACTGATGCTGTAATATGGCGCTCTATAAGTAATATTGAATTGAACTGAAGTTTAGCACTCCACCCGCTTGTCACTTCTGGCTCCAGAAAATGAACACAATGCCAAAATGTTAACATTGCAGCTTCAAAATGCAGAGTCCACAACCCAAGACATAACAGTATCACTTCCATGTTTTATATGCGGTCTATGGTCTTTCAGTCATAAATTTTACATCAGATTCAAGCTATGAAAGGCAAGAACTCACTTGAATGAAAATTGCTCACTTACTGTATGAGCCAAACAACATTTCTAGCTTCCAGATTTGCTCGTGTGGTTTGCAGCTTATAGCAAATGTGCATTAATGTTTTCCCTTCTTGGTCTATAGCCTGTGTCAAAAAATATCACTCACTTTTCATGAAGGTGGAGAGTTTCGACAAATATATGCATTAAAAATTCATAAAATGCTAAAAAAAAACAGTCCTGTTTGCAATTGGAGGTATCCTGTCAACATCTGTGCAGACATTTAATTTTCCAATATTGAAATATGAGAAGACCAAGCCACCAGTAGACATAGCCCTCCAAACCCAGTGTGTCTATAAACAGTTACGCTCTGCTGTGACAGTGAGTTGTATAATAAATTTAATTCAATTTGATTTATATAGCACCAAGTCACAACAAACAGTCACCTCATCACTGTTAATGACGCTGGTTATTCTTACTGTCCCCTTCATGCAGATCTCCTGCCATGCTCAACCAGTGTGTGTCAGAACGGTGGCTCGTGCTACAAGAAAGGAACACAAAGTTTCTGTGCGTGTGCACCTGGATACGCCGGGCAGCGCTGTGAAACAGGTACAGAAACCCACAGAGCCAAGTCAGCCATGCTGACCCCTCACTGAGAGGTGGATAATCATACTGGTTTGTGCTGTGTGTCTGAAGATGTCGACGAGTGCCAGTCTAACCCGTGTCTGAATGGAGCCACCTGTCTGGATGGGGTCAACTCCTTCACCTGTCTGTGCCTCCCCAGCTACACAGGAGAGTTCTGCGAACAAGGTCAGCAAACAGAAATAATAAGTGAAAAAGTTAGAAAATAATTAATCTGTGGAAATCAATTCTCACTTATATGTTTTGACAGCTGTTATTTTTAAGTATAAACACTGGAGCTGCTGCATGGTGTGGCTGTCAAAGTCTGAATCAGGGGCCTCAGATTTCATTTGTTCATTCAAATTAATTCAGTTACAGCTTTTATATTCTATGAATACAAACTTACTGTAAAGACTCAGTCCTTAATGAAGTCGTATAGCAAAAGCTGCAGTGTCCATTTGTTGGCATCACGGTTGTGAACTCGATGTCATTTTAACCCACAAGATTTGCAGTAGTTAACTGCTTGTGGCAGCGCTTCACTTTAAATGAATGCAACAGAGCCCTCCACAGGTCAGGGGCAGAAAAGTATTCATGAGCTCATGCACTGATGACAATCTCAAACTTCCGACCTCACAATTCTGATTTTGTGGAACGTTGATTTCTTTCTTTGGACAACATGTCAGATTATTTTGTTAAGTTTTTTTTTTTTCATTTCAATTTATATTCCTAATAAAACACTTTAATAGCTTTTACGTGTTCACCAAACCTGCAGTAAGTTAGGACTTTTTCTTTTATCAGTCTCATTCAAACGGATTTTAAAATAAAGTGCTCCAGGTTGCTTTTTTGTTTTGTTTTTTTTTTTACATATAAAATCCAGATGAAACATGTTTGACAGTCTGTGGAGCTCAGTAAGCACATGTCCAAAATGCTCGCTGGCAGCGGTGTTGCCTCTGTTCCTGCTGACTGTGAGGTAGAGCTCGTAAATGTTACGTAACAGTTACATTAATGAAAAAGAGAAAGGAACGCTGGAACTGATTGAGTCTACGTACCGACTGTCAGAGCAAGGAAATGGTAAAGGCTAAACTGACACACAGCTGGATGCAATGACAGGCAACTTTATATTTGATTTTCTTCTGCAGTAGAAGCATCTTTGCACAAATCATTATGCTGTGTTTGTACTGCTACAAGGACGAACAATCACCAAAGAGAACAATACATGGCTTTGATGGGCTTTAAATTACAACTGCATTGGAGGGATACATATAATTCAAACTAACTAAGTAATTATTTATAATTTACTTTAATTGCCTCTGAGCCAGTATTTAGTTTCCACTCTGTCTGGTCTTATTTCTTGGCCCTGTGGGTATGGCTAATATAATGCATGAATTATTATTAATAACCCAAGTGATGGCCAGTGATATAAATATAACATTAATTAGAGGTTTACCTTCAATGATATTAAATATTTATGAGGAATTTCAGCATGTGTATAGAAGCGTGTCGTGCACATGATGACATAAATGCACACAGGTGAATAAATGATGTTTGGCCTCAGCTGTGGTCCAGCTCTGGGCGTTGGCTCTTCAGCAGATGAGTTCCAGCCTCTTGCCTAATATTTCTGCCATTACTCAGCACATAACCAAGGCCCAGGCGCACAAGAGGACTCTGAGGATTAATATTTTCCATAACAATGACAGTTTTTTCTGTTGCTCTTTGAGCAAAAGTCAGATGTTTCAAAATGAGGCCACATTGTTCTTTCTCTTATTATTATGCATTCATAATAAGCAGTTATTTAACTGAATTATGCTTTTATTTGTTTGCTGCCTATGGTCCTTTTTACATTTTTTTTGTGTGTGTTTTAAATGTTTGTCCTCTGCAGGTCTTAAATTTTGTTAAATGCAGCCTCAGATGAACAACACATGGCATATTACACTGTGCCATTATTTATTTAACAAAGACTGAAAAGTAAAATGTGAGAAAGTTAAAGCACACCCCATGAGTCAGTAGCTTGTGGAACTACTTTCAGCAGCAATAAATTGAAGTAATAATTTCTGTTTGATTTTGTCAGTCTCTCACATTATTGTGGAGTAATGTTGGCCAACTCTTCTTTACGGCGTTGCTTCAGTTCGCTGAAGTTTCTGAGCGTTTGTTTGTTAAAGTCCCACCACAGCATTCTTTTGTTTTTCAGTCATTGTGTGTTCGATTTGCTGCTGTGCTTGGGATCATCGTCCAAGCTTTAGCTGTCAGAGAATACTGTGGTACACAGAGGAGTTCATCGTCCACTCAAGGACTACAAGGAGCCCAAATCCTCCTCCCCCCACCTCCGTGCTGACTGTTGATCTGAAGTCTTGTTAGTTTGTTCAGATTCAGCTTTGCTGTGCAGCTATGTTCTTTACAGAGAGAAGTTGCTTTCTCCTGCAGCTCTCCTAAACCTTCCATACTTGTTCAGACTTTTTCTAATTGTGCTGTCATGAACCTTAATGTTTAATATGCTAACTGAGGCCTGTAGAGTCTGAGCTTGGGATGAATTTGCTGGGATGTCCAGTCTTGGGAAGACTGCCAACTGGCTTGAATGTTTTCCATCCATCCATCCATCCATCCATGGAGCCTATCCCAACTGTCATAGGGTGAAAGGAAGGGTACAGATTACCAGTCTATGAATGTTTTCCATTTGTGAATAAATAGAAACCCTGGATCTATATCAATTCCCAGTTTGCAGGGTGCATCCATGTGAATGATGAATTCATAATGTAGCTGTAAATTATGGGCTATTTACTGCTTATTTTTCCTTCCTAATACATGCCGAAGTTCAAAAACCAGGGACACAGCTGTCCTCTTGCAGTTTTCTGCCAGTGGAAAGAATGAGGAAAAACAGATAATTGCTCTGCTATTCCTGCAGAAAGCTTTTGCAGCTGTGTGGCGTCGAATCAATACTTACAAATAGTGCTTCAGACTTTTTCAGACTCCTCTTTGTGTCCTGGATGATATAAATGTTTCATACTCAGCTGACCACTCTGATAATTTCAAACCGCCAGAAGGAGAGCTGTGGATTACAGCTTTGCATTCATCATAGTCCTCACCTGAGCCTCCAGGTGGCTGCACACAGTGGCATCATTAAAATGAGGTGAGCTGACGATGGCTCCTGCCCCAAAGCCTGGACAGCTACTTTCCATCACGACTTTATTGGCATGTGTTACTCTAAAGCCACTGATACAAAACAGCCATTGTTTGCAGTGCCTGACAAAGCAGAGGGTGACTTAAGGCCTTTGTATATTAAACTGAATGTGTGTGTTGTACATTAGCTCTGTGTGTGTGTGTGTGTGTGTGTGTGTGTGTGTGTGTGTGTGTGTGTGTGTGTGCTTGACCTGCAAACAACTGGATGTTTGTGAGAGTTAATCAAGTCCAACTGTGTGTTGCTGAGCTCATTCAGTGTGGGCTTTTACTCCCCAGCTGGACCTCAGCTCTCTCCATGCCTCACTCTCACTCTCTCTGGCCAGAACACAGGAGTGTGATGAGAAATGAAATCCAAAGCTGTTGGGTTCACTGTTACAACAGCCTGGCTCCAGATCAACTGGTAACTTTATCAATATAATCAAGTTAAACTTGTGAAAATCTTGTTCTGGACTGTGAACTGTACTAAAAAGCAATGATAGCCAACCAGGGAAACATAGTACAACTAATTTTAGAGGGAACTTTGATAGCCACACATTAACACCTGAGTGGGTAAAGAACAGTTACCAAGCAGAGAAGTCAAAATATTTTCCTGATAAATGGTTGAATAAACGTATTCATTTATAGTAAATTGCAGTCTGTCAGGACTTTATTAGGAACAGCATACTAATCCTGACTTGAGCCTCCCTCTGCTCCCAAACAGCCTCAGTTCTTGATGAGGTGTTGGGAAACGTTCTTGGAGATTCTGGTCCATGTTGACATGATTGCGTTACATTTTTCTATACAATTATTTACCTGCACATTTGTGCTGCTGATCTCCTGTTCTACCTGCATCACCTCCATTGACTGCACTGCACATAAAAACGTCTTTAAACCTGCACTCTTTCTAATGGTGATGCCTGCTGGTGCAAAGAGAAGTCTAGAAGGCTGTCTGAACATCCTTTGACTCCTTTGGTTTGTGATCTGGGAATCACTTGATGAGTTTGAGATCTCAGTCACAGCTTCCAAATTTTATTGAATACAACAACATCCATCCATCCATCCATCCCAGCTGTCATAGGGTGAAAGGCATGGTACACCTTGGACAAGTTGCCAATGTATCACAGGGAAACCTATTTATGAACTGATCTTCATTTTGTAAATTATGGACTCCATTAGCGTCAAAAAGAAGGATGGAGTACAGTGGTGTGAAAAAGTGTTTGCCCCCTTCCTTATTTCCTGTTTTTTTGCATGTTTGTCACACTTAAGTGTTTCGGAACATCAAACCAATTTAAACAATAGTCAAGGACAACACAAGTAAACACAAAATGCAATTTGTAAATGAAGGTGTTTATTATTAAAGGTGAAAAAAAATCCAAACCATCATGGCCCTGTGTGAAAAAGTGATTGCCCCCTAAACCTAATAACTGGTTGGGCCACCCTTAGCAGCAACAACTGCAACCAAGCGTTTGCGATAACTTGCAATGAGGCTTTTACAGCGTTCTGGAGGAATTTTGGCCCACTCATCTTTGCAGAATTGTCCTAATTCAGTTACATTAGAGGGTTTTCGAGCATGAACGGCCTTTTTAAGGTCATATCACAACATCTCAATAGGATTCAGGTCAGGACTTTGGCTAGGCCACTCCAAAGTCTTCATTTTGTTTTTCTTCAGCCATTCAGTGGTGGACTTGCTGGTGTGTTTAGGATCATTGTCCTGCTGCAGAACCCAAGTTCGTTTCAGCTTGAGTACACGAACAGATGGTCGGACATTCTCCTTCAGGATCTCTTGGTAGACAGCAGAATTCATAGTTCCATTTATCACAGCAAGTCTTCCAGGTCCTGACGCAGCAAAACAGCCCCAGACCATCACACTACCACCACCATATTTTACTGTTGGTATAATGTTCTTTTTCTGAAATGCAGTGTTCCTTTTACGCCAGATGTAATGGGACACACACCTTCCAAAGAGTTCCACTTTTGTCTCATCGGTCCACAGAATGTTTTCCCAAAAGTCTTGGGGATCATCAAGATGTGTTTTGGAAAAATTGAGACGAGCTTTAATGTTCTTTTTGCTCAGCAGTGGTTTTCTCCTTGGAACTCTGCCATGCAGGCCATTTTTGCCCAGTCTTTTTCTGATGGTGGAGGCATGAACGCTGACCTTAACTGAGGCAAGTGAGGCCTGCAGTTCTTTGGACGTTGTTGTGGGGTCTTTTGTGACCTCTTGGATGAGTCGTCGCTGCGCTCTTGGGGTAATTTTGGGCGGCCGGCCACTCCTGGGAAGGTTCACCACTGTTCCATGTCTTCGCCATTTGTGGATAATGGCTCTCACTGTGGTTCGCTGGATTCCCAAAGCTTTGGAAATGGCTTTATAACCCTTTCCAGACTGAAATATCTCAATTACTTTCTTTCTCAATTGTTCCTGAATTTCTTTGGATCTCGGCATGATGTGTAGCTTTTAAGGATCTTCTGGTGGACCTTACTGTGTCAGGCAGCTCCTATTTAAGTGATGTCTTGATTGAGAACAGGTGTGGCAATAAACAGGCCTGGGTGTGGCTAGAGAAATTGAACTCAGGTGTGAAAAACCACAGTTATAGTATGTTTGAACAAGGGGGGCAATCACTTTTTCACACAGGGCCATGATGGTTTGGATTTTTTTTCACCTTTAATAATAAACACCTTCATTTACAAATTGCATTTTGTGTTTACTTGTGTTGTCCTTGACTATTGTTTAAATTGGTTTGATGTTCCGAAACACTTAAGTGTGACAAACATGCAAAAAAACAGGAAATGAGGAAGGGGGCAAACACTTTTTCACACCACTGTAGGTATGCTTTTGGCTCAGCCTTCCGTGTGACAAGTCACTGTAAAGCATGCAGTGTGATTGCTAAACCTGGTTTTAAAACACCAAGATGGCAGGTGCAAATGCTCAGCTCAAGGCTTTACAATGTGACTTCACTAACCAATGGGTGATGTCACTGCATCACTAAATCATGTTTTATTTACAGTCTGTGATTTAGTGACTCAGAAGGCCACTCAAAGCTACTAAACTAATTATCTTCATGAAACTGCTTTGAGATACCTTTTGCTTTCTGGCATCTTCTAATGGCCACTTTCAGGAGGATGCTGCTGGAAGTCAGAGATAACGGCTGTCACAACAGTGATTCTCAGTTTTCTCTGTTAACCCAGACTTTCTGCTTCAGGCTCTGTTCGCACTCACATAAAAGGAACACATCATTTGACTCTTCTGCAGGAATTTGATCAGTTGAACACTGCACATAAATCATTATCAGAGGATGATGAGTTGATGTATGATCTAAAAAGAAAACAAAAACTTCAACACCGGTGCTGCAAGTAAGACAAGCGAGTAATGCTTCACAACCTCAATCTAATACCATTTAGTATTACTATATTAATATTTATAAGTACTCAGAGTGAAAAAAATGAGTATATTAACTGGACTTATACATTTATGTTTCCACTCTGTTCATTTTCTGCTGTGCTGTTTCATTTCTGATGTAACAGCTGTGTATTAGAGCTCTGTAACTTTAAACTGGTCCACACCAGGTTATGTGTTGCTGTGGTGATCTAGCCAGTTAAAATAAGAGCCATCTTTGTGACACTGACAATTCTGGCTTTAAGGTCAACTAGCTCCCTTACAGCACCACCACCAAGGTGACAAGAAGGTGAGGGTTTCAAAGCCAGACTGGGGATATTATGTGTGGTTCTCCCCATGTCTGCATGGGTGTACTCCAGCTTCCTCCCACAGTCTGTGTATGGGGCTGGGTGAATTGGTGATTCTCCACTGGCTCTAGGTGTGTAAGCAAAAGATGTATGGATAAGTCCCAAACCTGTTAATCTTGTTTAGTAGTGCATCCCTCTGGAAAGCAGGCAGGTTGGATCCATAGATTCATGCTGTTGACATCAGATTGCAAGCCTAACATTTGCAGCCTCAGTAATGGCCATGGTGTTCAAGTCTTCCAAAGTCCAGTTTTGGTGGTACTGTGCCCACAGAAAGACCCTGCAAGGAAAAACTCCTTTTTAACAGGAAGACTCCTCCAGCAGAACCACCTTCGGGGGGTGGGGGTGTCATCTGCCATGTGATTATGGTATTTACCTTACAAAATAAAGCACCTTGAGGTGACTGTTGTGAGCAGCCCCAGCAGCGTAGGCCTATTGCAGCATAACTAAGGGAGGGTTCAGAGTCCCTGCATGCCAGCCCTAACTATAGTTTTAAGCCTAATCTTAAAAGTAGAGAGGGTGTCTGTCTCCTGAAACCAAGCTGGAAACTGAGTATAATCACAAATTACATAACACATTCTTAATTTTGCACTCATACAAGAAGTCAAGATAAAGTGTACAATATATGTTATGTAATATGTTTATTTTTCCACCTGATTTGATGTGTTCTTTGACATTTTGTGTTTGTCTCTTTCTGCAGACACTGAGATATGTGGTTTTGGTTGGAAGAAGTTTCAGTCTCACTGCTACAGGTACTTCACACACCGTCGGACCTGGGACGCTGCAGAGAGGGAGTGTCGGCTACACGGAGCTCACCTGGCCAGCATTCTGTCACATGAGGAGCAAATCTTTGTCAACAGTAAGTTTGTGCTAATTTGATGATGTTGATGATTCTTCATTTTGGTTACAGTGAAATATTTCATGGATGGGCAGATGGAATATTTTCACAACCACTTAGCAGTTTCTGATGGAGTCTGATTCCTGCACCTCGAGTGAGTGAAGGGCCTCCTGTAGGCCCACAACCTACAGGAGGCACCATAAGGGTCAGGTGCAGCAGCAGCCAAAAGCACTGGTACTCTGATCTCCCTATCAAGGCAGGTGATTGCGATATAGAACTCTCTGGTGGGGAAGGAGCCTGAGCTAATGCGTGAGGTTGAGACATACTGGCTAGATATAATTGAGCTCTCCTGGAGAGGGGCTGGACTGGGGGGCAGGCTGGGATGGGTATCCTTGTATCCCCTCAACTTGCTGCCTCTATGTTGAAGTTTTTACCGATGGACTGGTGGGTCACCTTTCTGTGCCTTCGAACCAGGGAACGGGTCCTGACTGTCATTTACACTTATGTGCCAAATGACAGTTCAAAGTACCCAGCCTTCTTGGAGTCGCTGGGTGGGTGCTCATCCAATGACTCAATTATCCTACGGGGAGACTTCAACACTCACGTGTTGAGGAAACCTGGAGGAGCGTGATTGGGAGGAACTATCTGCCTGATCTAAATCTGAGTGCTGTTCAGTTTTTGGACTTCTGTGCAAACCATAGTTTGTCCATGTTTGAACATAAGGATGTCCACCTGTGAAAATCCCCATGGAAACATTTATTACACAACTATGATGTTTCCAAAAATGCTCCAGGGTGAGCCAGGGTTTGATGGAACTCACCATCGCCTGTTGTGGACCCCCTTGCATCCTTACTGGAACGCAGGCCGGGTACTCTCCCACTCTTGATTACCAGCTTCCCGAGTGCACGGTCAGATGGTCCTCGGCCAGCCTTGCTGTATGGCGACACCTCACCCTCTGGAAGATCTTTGCCAACAACCCCTTGCATATAGCTCCACAACCATGAGCTCCAGGGTCCAGGATATGTACTTCACCCTGACTGCCCCTCAGCTGCTGGGTGAAGGTGAAGGGGCAGTTAGCAGTCCCCAGCTGTGGAAGCAGCAAAAGTCATTGTCCAGGGAGTAGCCCGTCATGGCTTTCTGAATGTCCTGCAGTTTCCCCTGCATGAGGGGGGAAGACTGAGTGCCGCTGTCTGGGCCACCCCCCAGAAGCCATGGTAGCAGCCACACAGCCCACCCCTCTGCTAGCCACTTACACGCCTTGCTGTCACCTTGAACATGTTCAAAAATGACTGAGTATCATCTGCCTCAATCATTTTGTGAAGCATGATCGTGGAAAGGGGAATTACAATACATTAGAAATGGCAACCAAAGCCATCCAAGATATCTGTTACATTTTGACTGCATTGATTTAAAGTTTGACTGTATCAGATTTTTGGGTTTCATTCACAGCAAATGCATGTAAAAAAGTTTTTGTTCTTCTGAAAATTAAACTCAACAAGGTCATTTTTATTCCCTCCCTGAGCCTGGTTCTGCTGGAGGTTTCTTCTTGTTAAAAGGGAGTTTTTCTTTCCCACCGTCGCCAAGTGCTTGCTCATAGGGGGTCGTTTTGACTGTTGGGTTTTCTCTGTGCTATTGTAGGGTCTTTACCCACAATACAAAGCACCTTGAGGCGACCGTTTGTTGTAATTTGGCACTATGTAAATAAAATTGAATTGAATGATCAAGGCAACTAAATTTTAACACAGTTGACAGCGATTTGCAGTCACTGCAGAAAATGAAACTGAAACTAGTGAATGATCTGCATGTAAACTCTGGTTAACTGGTGAAGCTGCTGACATTGATCTGAATGATGCTTCTTCTTTTTATCCATAAACTGATGCTTTATTAAAATGAATTCTAACTCAATGTGCCGTCTATTCTCTGTAGATCTAGGTAATGACTACCAGTGGATTGGCCTGAATGACAAGATGTTTGAGAGAGACTTCAGATGGACTGACAGCAGGCCAATGGTAAGAAAAGCACTCTGCCTCTGTAAGATGATTGTTTCATACACCAACATGTTGTCAACCTGTTGCCAATTAAACTCATTAGTGGCAAAGTGTTTCTTTTCACTACCACTTACCGTTCCAGCCTTTGGCACCACATGCTGCTGCCATTAAATCCAAAAGGAGCTTTTACTCTTCATGAAAAAGTAAAAAGTCTCAGTTTAAACATTTAATATTTTCTATTTTCTATTGCCATTAAAATATGAGTTTATGAGATTTGCAAATCTTTGATTTCTGTTTTTAATTAGCAGCGTCCCACCTTTTTAGGAATTCTGGTTGCGTCTTTGTCTTCTCTCTGCTGCTCCGTTTAGAAACACTAAGCTCTTGAAGCATGAGAGCTGCATTACTTTGACCTGATGAAAGCAGAAGAAAAATATGGAAATCTGATACCGAAGAGGGGGAACTCCATTGTGTCATATGTTATCATTCACAATGCAGACACACCCTGATTAGGGTGAAATCAGAGCCATACATACATGTTAAGTGCATCTGTTGGACAGTCATAAGTGTATCTATACAGTGTATCTACACAGTATGAAATGCGTTTCCTCTGTATAACCACAGAAAGCTTTAGGCTTGTTTAGGCTTGTTGTTTTTTGTCTCAGCAGCACCACTGTCTGTAGTTTTTATGAATTACATTCAGTCACATGTGATGAAATATGACTGCCTTCTCAAGAGGATAGGTGGTGGTTTCATAGTCCTGTCTCACACATGTGAGATAGTGTGTGCACAAGCTGCAGCCACTTCAACTGTTAGCAGTTAACATGGTGCAGAGAACAATCCTAAATCTTATCTTGTCTTTTTTTCTTAGAGTGTAATTTGCACTGGATACACTTAAACTCGCGGTCTTAAAAATCGACATTTGTTGAGTGAAAAGCTTTTCGCTGACTGCATAAATCATTCGTTTCTGCCGTGGAGACTCTAGAGGTTCTGTTTTTGAGATCCATCTGGATCAAAAATATGAGCTTCCATTTGGGCTAAACTGCTCTTCACGTGCACACTGGCTGTGTCACTGACCATGAGTAAAAAACATTTCAACTTTTAACCGCACTTTTTTTTAACTGTAAAGTGTTTCTGACACTGTTACGAGAAATGTGAGGATGCTTCCTTTCTGAAAAGACCTCAAGAAACCAAACAGCCAGTGTGGTTAAGAAGCTAAAATCATTTTAATTTGGATATTTAATTTTAAATCTGTTTTCTTCTGTGTGAGTAGCAGGGGGCAGGAAGGGTGATCAAATACTCCCCCGATAAGAAATCTAAAAATCTAAGTGCCTAAAACTGCCCCGTAGTGTATGCTTTTGCAATATTTGCAGTGGCATCTTAAATTTATCAACATCACTCTGTAACAAACTGATTTTTAATAGCCAGTCTGTAATATAATGTCTTCTGTAATGTGTCTTATAACAGCAATATGACCACTGGAGGCCAAACCAACCAGACAGCTTCTTCCAGTCAGGAGAGGATTGTGTGGTGATGATCTGGCATGAGGGAGGACAGTGGAATGACGTGCCCTGCAACTATCACCTGACCTTTACTTGCAAAAAGGGAACAGGTACCTGCACGTGGAAACACACAAATGTCCACTTTGGTGACTAAAGGTCAACCGGGAACGGCAACCCAGCCTGTAAAAATGCTTGGAGAAAATAAAAAAGCTAGAAATACATGCAAATAGAAGCATCGTACCTGAGTGCTTGTTGGATAGGTATCTGGGTTTTGATATTGGGATTTTGTATTGGTGTTGTTTGTTCTGTTCTTTTTAATGGGGAAGTAAGTCCCACTTCAGCTTGGGTGCCCGCCACGCAGTGTCAGTGTGGACGGGCCTCGGGGGTCCAGGCCAGCCCCAACAAAGCCACTGTTGGCTGAATACTGCTGATACACTTTGACTATAAGTTACACTAATTGATAGTTTGGTAATGAAAAACTTAAACACCCATGTTACTGGTAAGTTACTGCAGCTGAATTATTCCGTTCATAGTTTAGTGCTTCTGCAGTCGTCGTGCTAACCAGGGTGAGGAGGACACTGAGCAGGTCTGAAGCTGAAAAGGTTCTTTCATCAGCTTGTAATTTAAGACTGATATTTGTGGACTTTTATGACTGTGGCCACATTACTCTGTGTGCATACTGTGTGTATGGTTTGTGTTTTTTTTACAGCAAAGTGACTTGAGCCGAATGCCCCCTCGTCAAAGTGGTTTGCGTGTCTGCTGCCCACCCTGATGCCATTCCTTTCACTGAGCGCTGGCCATCACATTTCAGCTCACCTCATTAATGTCAGCTTAGCTGCTAAGTTATCAGCTAACGCAAACAGCAAACATGGTTGGCAAGCTTCCTTCATAAACTGTGCAGGTGCAATGCACAGGTGCAAATCTGCTAATTAGTGCCGACCAAGTAACAGCGATGGTTTCATTTATTAAAGAAAAAAAGCTGTCTAAACCTACCTGCGCTGTGTGAAAACATAACTGCAATCAAGCATTTGTGATAACTGCCAGTGAGTCTCTGACATCACATCTTTAATGTGGAGGAATTTTGGCCCACTCTTCGTTGCAAAGGAAGTGATTAATCACAGTTAATTCATTATTTAACAAGGGGGGCAATTAGTTTTTCACACAGGGCCAGGTAGGTTTGGATAGCTTTTTGCTTTTTTGTTATCTTTATCTAATATTACAGTTTGTTTGGTGAAACATTTAAGTGTGACAAATATGCACAAAACTCAGAAATCAGGAAAGGGGCGAATCCTTTTTCACGGCACTGGATGTCGATGATGTCATGATTAGTTTTTCTTGTCCTCCTAGCAGCCTTTAGGTTTCCACTATAATTCAGGACTTCCAGAACAGTTTGAACTGATTTAAATAGTTTGTAATTTTGTTGTTTAGACTTTGCTGCACTGCCCCAAAAGGCAAGAAAATCGATTGCTGACAGAAGCACATAATTAAACTCCTACATCTCCTACCAACAGTGTCATGTGGCCAGCCCCCTGTGGTGAAGGATGCTCGAGTTTTTGGGGCCACGAAACTGCGCTATGAGATCAACTCCCTGCTCCGCTATCACTGCAAACAGGGCTTTATTCAGAGATGCACCCCAACTATACACTGCCAGGCCAACGGCCAGTGGGAAGTGCCCAAAGTAACCTGCACGAGCCGTGAGTGTCTTCCTCACTGCACTTTAGTTCACTTTCTCATTAAAAGCCTGAATTATTTTTAACTGTACTCACTTTTAATTCATTTCTACAACTGTCCTCTCAGCTGCAACCTACCACAAGTCATTTGCTCAACGCCGCCACAACCAGAACGGGCACCAAAACAGGCATTATCACCACCGCATCCACCACACCAACAGTCAGGAAGAACACAGTCAAAACCAAGAGCAACAGCAGACTTATAACATGCTGCAGAGCAACTGGAGGGAGAAGAGGCAACTGCAGGTCCAAACTCACGGCCAGGATCAGACGAGACAGTGAAAAGGGTTTGTAGTTTTGGAAAGCAGATTTTTGGTGACGACTAACCACAGCAGGCTATCTACAGTATGTCTGTCTAGAGGCATCGATAGACAGAGTGTTGTTGCACTGAAGTGTCTGTCAGTGCCTCTCAGAAGGGCGAGGGAGGTGTTTTATCAATACGTTGCCCACAAACACTCCAGGATCTGACACTAGGGACAGTTTAGTTTCATTTGTAAAGTTCACTCATCGACCACATCAGTCTCCCTACCACATCGCGGTGCTCAGATTTTTGATATGCTTCCTTTTACGGTTTCAGACAGCAGCTAGTGCCATTGCTCACATACGCATATATGTTGTGTCTGTTCAGGATGTGCACAACCATGTCTCCAAAGGAGGTAGCCCTAAAAGCAAGCCTATCAGTCACAACACAGGCGAACTGCTGCCTTTCACTCTTCACTGTGTTGTGCACTTAATACTTGAACACCACAAGTGTTTGGTGTAACTTGAGCCTTCAGTCCAGTGCCTTGTGTGAGACTTTTAACGCTGCCCTGTAGAGACTTTTGCATTAAAACATAGGTTTATATTCACTTCTTTGTGTTTTAACCACTCTAGTCACATGATGTGGTTGAAGATGCTCACACTTTGTGTAGTAGCATGTTAACTTTATAGGCCATGCTGAATGACAAATGTTTGCTACTTAATAAACTTTTATAAAGAAAAAATGGTAAAATGGAAACATTTTAACAGTTCTTGAGCGAGACAAACAGAAACGACACTTTGTGACACTTCTTTGTCACGTAGCCCTCACCTGACATGTCATTACTGCCCTCCAGGCTTAAAGGGCCTGCTGTTTCCAGGTTAAATATCTAAACTTAGACCACTTGATCTGACAGTTTTCCAAAATTACCACATGTAGAAAGTGATCAGTTGTGAGATCTGTAGTTCATCTTATGCAAACTCGTCTCATTGTCATTGAATTAAAAAGACGAGCAAGAAATCATCACCTCAGATCACCTTAAATTGTTACCTAGATTTAGGGAAAGTAGATTATTATGAATGTGTGGAGTCTCTGCGCTGTGGCTATTAATCATAGGATATATAATATAGATATGAAGCCATAAGAATTTAATTTATTATATACTTTGAAAATATGAGTGGACTGTGATATTAAATAAAGGCCAATGGAAGTGAAGTGATATCTTCTCTCACTGTTTACAGATTCTTGTCATGTTGTTTCTTAGAGAGAAATCATGTTATCATTGAGATTATGCATACACAGTGGTGTCCTGTAGTTTTATTTAGCTTGTTGTTGATGCTTTATTGTGCTGTGACTCAAAATCAACTCCCTCTATGGCAACTCGCTCCTGATCTCAGATACATACCTTCATGTTGCTTTTCACTGCAGATCCGGAATCTGTGTGTGTGTGTGTGTGTGTGTGTGTGTGTGTGTGTGTGTCCCAAAGAATAAGGGAATGTATAAGAAGCAAAAAAGGATGAGGATAGATTTCATCTTGTTTTTAGGCCCTCCGTCCTTTTTCTTTTACATACTGTTTATTAATGTATACAGTTCACATTTTTAGTGTTTCCTGTACCATGTGATTAAAGGGTTTCATTGTCTCTGTGGCACAAGGGCTTTTTTATGCAATCAGTGTTCCAACTGAGTGACTGTCACACTGTTCATCAGCCTAGTTCCTGCATCATTGTCAGCTACATGTGCAATAATAGAAGCTGTTCAACAGAGTGTGTGCTGTTTGTGTTGTTTGTGTCTGATTTTCTTTGGTTTTCTTGCTGTCAACAAATTTAAAAACTTCCTTTTGGATGAAATAACAGATTCATGGGGAGTTATTATTAATTAATTAATATTGTTAATTTTGGTAAATTCCCCAATGATGAAATATATTTGATATTTAAATATTTTTGTAAGGTGAAATCAAAACTAAAATCAGTTAAAAAGTAATCTTTGAAAACAAGAACTTCTAATTTTTTAAAAAATTTAATTAGTGTTTTAATATTTTTCTTCAGTGACCTGCAGCTCCCAAATCATCAAGGTTTCCCTGGGAAACAAGAAGCACCTGACATTCAGTAACCATCATTAGCACTGAAAGAAACACTGGAACAAACACATTTGCTTGTTGTATATTTGAATATTTAGAAATCTGTCAAAAACGGAATAAAAATAACTGAATTCATATTTTCATATCCAAAGTTGGCACACAGGACTTCTCTGATCAGTCAGACAACTGATGTTTGAAGGGATTGAGTTCGATGCCACACTCAGAAAATACTACAAGGTACATTAAAAAACTGGGGAGGGCAGAGTAATCATCCTCCTTCAGCCTACAAATGAATGCTGGACAGTTGCTGGGGTTGAAACAGCACTGACTGTCAGACGAGAAATTCCGCAGCTTAAATACACCAAACTGTGAGCGTGTTCTGTATATGATGTGAGGAGAGTGAGACACGTTAGCTGCTTAAACTGGTGCTGGTTTTGGACAGAATTACCCAGTTCCAGAACATCTCTCAGTCAAAGCAGCCATGCCCCGTGTCCCGTATCCAGAGGAGTTATGTGCAGTACCAGCCAGATGTTTGGGGGGGGGCATCTTACTGATATCTTTGTTGATGTCTGGCTGTCTTTTAATATCTCTTAATTTAGCCATCATCAACCTCATCAATACGCTCTGCTACAAGACACTCAGCACTTGGCACTTCCTGTACTCAGAATAAGGGTTTAAAGATGGTTGGTATCCTGAAACAAACAGTATAAAGATGAATTTCATTGTTGCATATAACTCTACTGTAAGCCTGCTTGCAGACGTCCGGTATAAATGCTGATGAATTTTGTTCTCCTTGACGTGCCTGAAGCTTTTTTGAAACCAGCATGAAAAAACAAATGAGTGGGCCTGAAGAGCAGCACGTCACCAACACGCCGCCACTCAGTCATTTACTTTGGCAACATTTCAGTTACAGATTTAACTGAAGCAGCACCGTGAATGGCCTCAGTGTTTCTGCTGGGAAAACATTTTCATGTAAGCAAGACCGCTCCCTTTGGGATCACACTGGGCACATTACAGCATCACCCAAGAACTGCAGCTCTGCAAACACCCTTCCTAACAGCTATGGCAACATGAACTTTGCTGACTTTTCTTTTCCCTCGTGACTGCAGTGCGTTTGCTCATTAGTTGCTTGGATGTATTTTGAACTGCAAACTCAGTGATGCTTGTGGAAATGGACAGAGGCGGAGTCACAATTTTTGTATTGTTTTATTGCCCTTTTGTCTGGAAGTCCCTAAGGTGTTCTTGGATGCTGTGGTTCCTGGAGAACATCAGTAAAACAATACAGTACAAAATAAAGACTGTTAAAAGAATAGCTGAAATTTTGGAAAACACAGATATTTACTTTCTTGTGATATGAAAACAATTATACCACTGTCATATCTGTACACTAAATACAAAGTGTGAGATAACCAGGTGATAAGCACAGAATAAAGCCTAGTACAGAGGTGTGAAGACAGTTAGCCAAAATTTGATATCCTTGACAACAATGTAACAGCTTCACAGAGAACAGAGACTAGTAACCGGCAGAAACAGGTAACCTGGTTAGGATAAATGTAACATATGAAATAAGGCAGGTAACAAATGTAAACAGGTCACTGAGGAAATAACCCTCAAAATTAGCTTCATTTAACAGAGATTCAAACCCAGGAGCAGATCCAAACAGCTGGACGGCTCGAAATGTGATTCATGGTTGGGAAAATTACTTTCAGTTATCACTGAATATATATATTTATCTTGCTTTTCTATAGTAGATATTTATTTGTTTAATTCCCGCAAAACCCAAATGGACGAAACCAGGCTAGGTGCTTCCCCCTGTTTCCAGGTCTTTTTCTGCTGTGAGCTTGGTCTCGGCGTGAAGCTCAGAATCTTACTGTTTAACGTATTACATTGTTTCTTTGCTGAAATTTCCTGGCTTCACAGGGAATTGTGAGATTTCGCTGTTACACAGTTGTGTCCAGTGACTCGAAAGCCGTGCCATAAATTTGCACTTCCATAAATGTCAAAATATTCCTTTAATTGAAATTGTTTGCAAATGTTTACAATAATTAAAAGTAAGGTAATAATACAAAAGGAAAAAAAATAGTTTTGCAACACTGTAACAGATCTTTAATAAGTGTTTACTTCACAGCTGTAAAAACCATTTTATCTGCCACATCATCAGTGTGTGATCATTGCAGCAGCAGTTTGTTGGTGGTAAGTGTAGCAGAACTCTGCTCCAGCCCCAACTGGATTACCTAAACCCAAGTCTTTGCCATCTTGGGCCGTGTACAGTGAGCTTGTGTTTGATCAGTGGGCACCATTTACTGTTATACCCTTAAATGGAAGAAACCCTTCGTGGCTCCTTGTAGGAATTACTGGTATTTTGAATGCATTGTATTTCTGCCTCATTGGTGCAAGTTGGCTGCAGGCATGCTGTGTCTGATCACTGAGCTCAGAGGCAGGTTGGCCACTTCATGGCTGAGTCTTGCAGAGCTCAGATAGCAATCGGGGAGCCGGGCGCTGCCAGGAAAACCATGCTCACTCAGGACCTGGCTTAGTTCCCTTTGTGACTTCAGCTCTACATACATTACTTTGTAATTCACTCCCAAAGTGTCCTCTATATTAACCTCAGCACCTTATTTTTTTTAACCTGATATCCATCAGTGGGTTTTCTGAACACTTTGATCTGGTGTTGTTTTCATCTTAGATTTATCCACAAACTAAGACTTCAATAAAGAAAACATTTTTTGCCGATTTCTCTAGGCAACCTTTCGAAGCCATTCAGCAATGACGTTTTAAAAAGCACTCAGCAGCAACTCTTTTCAGCCAACTTTCTTTTTTTTGGTGGAGTTGATGGTTCTCAACAAGGAGTATTAGTAAAACCACTGACTCATCCCTACTGCTCATCCAGGTATCTACTTCTCCATTTTCTGTTCTACATAAGAAAAATAAAGTTGGATTTAATTATATAATGCTTCATTTTTAGTTTTCATACCATGTATTTCTGCTCTATAAGTTTAAATTGATGATGGTTTGGTGTGGAGCTGCTTTCATTAGCTAATTACATCAAAAGAACTTATGTGTGGTATCCTCCTTGTTGCTCTACAGCACATGAGTTATTGTAAGTACTGTAGACATTCACAAGCTGAGTAGCAGTCAGTGGCCGTGCGGGTCTGTTAGCATGCATGCATTTTGTTTGCATTTGATACAAAGAATTTTTTTTAATATCATTGGTGCAGACAATTAAATTTCTGCTACTGTGACACCACTATTTTTTGCTGACAAAATAGATAACAATAACTCCAAGATTTTACTGCAAGCACAGCCTGGATTTGAATCCCAAATTTCCAGTGCTAGTGGTTATCTACAGCTAGCACCATTATGGGAGAGGAATGCAGTAGAAAATTGAATTTAAATATTTTGTTGAGCAAACACTTCACTGTCACTGTGCAGATTTCTATGACATCATAAAAACAGGCCGAAGATCCACCCAGAACCGAATAGCAGGTAACGGTTGCGTCGGGAGCGCTGTGAGTCTGATGAGTGAGTCACAAGCAGGACTAAGCCCGGCTCTGCTAACAAACTAGAAGACTCTACGGCATCTGTATCAGAAATAGCAGGCTATGAGGCGCTAAACAGGCAGCAAGAGTAGATATGCTCTAAGAACGATTTTGCTGTGTGCTCGCTGAAGCTCAGTCATGCTCTGAAGAACAAAACGTACTCTAGCACTGCAATGTATTTATTCATGCTCGGCATTCTGTACCACTGCAAAGAGTGAACTACTGTTTGCCTCGTCTTCTCTCCTCTGTGCATCATATTCTATATGTTCAGTGCAAACTCATTTTTTTTGTGGTGTCATTTTCCACCATTGTTGTATGTTTCATGTAAACCGAAGAGACTTGGATAGTTTGGCCAGAAAGATAAAAATTATATTCTAAATATTACTACAGTATATCAAAAAATAGTCATTAACAGAAATACATTGCTAGATTATCACATTCTACATACTTAGAAAACATAAACAATGCTAACAATTGAATGATCTCTTTTCATTTTGGTGATGAGACTAACGCTCGGTTCATCACATTTGTATAAAAACGTAAAATACTGGACGGTAGGATGAATTACAAAGTACCTGTCATAGCACCTCAGCAACGATGGACAGCAGAGTCTGGATTAGTTGTGCTAGGCTCGTATTACTATCAGACAAGTGACAGCAGCGGAGATTTCTCTGTTTTTGTCTTGTTTCATGGCATTGTTGTTCCAGGTCTTGAACAAAAACAAGGTAAGTGCCAAAAGTCTCAGTCCAGCCACAAGACTGGTTAACTGTTCTCAATTCAGACTTTGACCAGCCTAATCCATCCCCACAGTAACCTGCCCACCCTTCTCAAAGGCAATGATTAAAATAATATAAACCTTAAATATGTGTAAACTATCCCTTGTAGAATATTAGGTCCCAGTTTGCAAAGCACAACATGAATCTGTCTGGTAAATGTCTTATTGTTTCCATAAAAAAGCATCACAGTTTGAATGTGTATTTTCATACCTCCAAATTCCCTCTTCTGTTTTTTTCTCTCCATTAATACGTTCATTAATGCATGTGTTGGTGCATGCTAGTGTATGTAGGTGTTTGGGGGATATGTGTTGTAGCTCAGTTGTCGCCCTTGAAGCAGTACACTCCATACAGCTTATGCTTCTTGTCAGGGAAGCCACTGAACCTAACAGCGGCTTCTGTGGGACTGCAGCGTCGTCGGGGCGGGAGATGGGGTAACGGACGCTGCCATCCGCCAACCAGCCTGGATCACAGCGGTCATAGCCCAGCAGCTTCCAGGCAGCGTACATCTGGCCAACCTTGGCGATCAGAGCGCCGTCTTTTTGACACGCCACGACTGCCTCATCGTAGGTCAGCTTAAAGGGTTGTATCAGGTAGTAGAACCGTCCTGCGAAGACGAGAAAAACAGAAAGATGAGCATAAAGATTTAAGAACATACAGCAAACAAAACCAAGCAAAAAAACAAATATATATATATATATATATATCACATTTCTGCCACTTAACCAGAGTGACAAACATGAGCTTCTCTCCAGCACAAGGTGAACTCTACAGTGCTTATCAAATTTATTAAACCACCTATCATAAAAACAAGAAACACAATATTTTAGAATCTGTCAAAAACCTGTTTAAAACTAAAAGTAACTGAATTCACATTTTTATAGCCAAAGTGTGCAACAGATCTATGGAAGGTTTGGTTATGCAGTTAGCTAGCTGGTCAACAAGGAGTTACTGATTTTATCTGGACAATGATAACAGTCCAAGAGATTACACGACTAGACCAGTGATGCTGAAGAGGTTACATCTGACATAAGGCAGACACTGATACCATGTGGTGTAAGAGCTGTAAGTCACCCTCAGTTCCAGACTATTCAGTATTGCACCAAGGGACACTTGAACAAGAGGACTGCAGGAGTCCATTGGTAGAAGCCACATCCATCCCAAGTGCTATTAGAAAGATCAGGATGCAAGCTTCCCAGTTGGAGCTATGACTTCAAAAAGCACCAATCCCGCAAGATGATAGCTCACATGACTCTGTCTCTGCATACTAACTCAAGCAACCGTGAGAAAAGAAGCAGACAGCAGCAGCGATGTCCACTCAAGAAAATAAAAGTGAGTCGGGTTTTTATACAGCACTTTTCTTCTTCAACACTCTACACAACATGTGCCATTCATAGATCTAATAGTCACACGTCACTGAACGCACCTCACCAGCATCCCTTCTAGGGTTAGGGTTGGGTTTTGTTTTAGCCACATAAGAAACAGGCAAATTGTCAGAAGCTAGAAAATGTAATATTTCAAATGAGAACTTGTGCAGTACATTTTGGCATCACAGTTTCTGTATTTTTGTTTTCAAACAGGTGAAAATTTTATAAAGGGGGTAGACTTTAATCCAGTCATAACCCTAACCCTAGATAGGGTTACAACCACAGCATGCTGCCCCCCAGCACACTCTGGTTAAATAAAGGTGAACACCTACAAACACACACAGCTTCCTGTTCTTCACCTTTGTGGTGGGAGGTGAAGCAGAAAACATCATAGTGGTTCTTGTCCTTGTCTCTCAACCCATAGCTGCGGACGCCCGGCACTGTGTTCTTGCCACCACAGGGTTCTCTGGGGGTGTTGATGGGATATTGGACAGTGCCATCTGCCAGCCAGCCAGCGTTGCACCAGTCCATCCCTCCTCGCCATGCGTCATACAGCTGGTCGAAGGATGCCACAATAGCATCCTGATCATGACACGCCCGCTCTGCATCGTAGAAATTAAGGTTGTAGCGACCCAAGCGGGGAAAGTAGGGGAAGACAATACCTGCACAGAGAGGGGGGAGACAGAAAACGAGAGCAGAGAATAGATGTAATAGATGGCCTGCAGCTACAGTCTTTGGCTGTTTTTCTTCAGCTGTATCCTTGTTGGGCTGCTTTCATTGTTTTTGGTGCCAGGCGGTAATGCCTGGTGTGGCTGGCTATTCTCAGACATAATGAAGTTGCTCTGACATTGATGTACATTATGCTTACAGAACACACTTGCTGCTGACATTCCCCCTGGCAGTCTCTACTCTAGAGCTAAATTTAATCTGACTGCAGCCTGCTACTGTACACTGACATTTTTTTTCCTGCCATATCCTAATTTTATTCCATTTTAAGTAGTTTTCAGTAGTTCACCCAAATATTTTACCTTCAAGGTCAAGAGACACCACTGCTGTTCCATCTTCCAGCCCATCAATTACTTCACATTTATATCTCCCATAATCCTCCAAAGTGATGTCAGTGATGACTAGGGAGGCATCCATGGCTGAAGAGCCTTGTAGGTGGACCCGTCCATGGAATCTGCCATAACTCCTCTTGTGATAATCCATGGCAACAAACACATCCACCTGGAGCATCATGACAACGATACGTTATACTTTTGCACTGTTTTCAGTGCTTCGGATTTTGTAAGACTAGTTTGGCACCTTTTGTACAGATTAAACAAGCAAAATATACAAATATATATAATATAAATTGCAAATAGTCAGCTTGAGAGATAGTGGCACAAAGCTGGGATGGGTAAATCTATTTTTAAAAAAAATTTTACATCCTCATATCTACATCTAAAAGAAAACTGCAGCGGAAAAGTTAAGGTTAACATCCGTATGATGAATAACTAGCTGTCATTGAGTATTAAACTAATTAGACTAATCTAATCTAATCTATTAAACTAATCTGGAAGCAAGTCCAGGTCGTTCTTTAGGCAGAATTTTTGTTAGAAAAAGCCAAAGTCTGGAGCACCAGAAACCCTTTGATAATAGCTCAAATCATATTAAGCAAATTCAGAGCTGAAGGTTCCTGACATGTGCTGTATAGAGCAAATTCACAAGTACAACCAATTTAATATCACCAATCAACCCAACAAGCCATGCAGCACAGAGTGACCGTGTAAACGCCCCAGCTGATCGCTGGATTCAAACTCAGGTGTTATTCTGAGCTAACCTGGACTAAAGAGAACTTTAAAGGTGTGAGCTTGGTTTGATGTAAACACTATGTGGTTAGCTTTTTTTTAGTTTTTTAATATAAATAATTTTAAAAAATCGCTTAAATAAAAAATAGTTAAGTGTTTATAATTGGAATGGATTTGAATAATACAATTATGTGAACCTCATGGAGGTCCGCATACACATGTTAAGCTGTCAATAAACAGTTTTTTTGTTTGTTAGCTTTAAGTAATCATTATGAAGTAACTACTGGTTTGAAGTTTGTAGGAACTGTGTAATAACCTTTCTCTCACTGTACATTTCTGCCTGCTGCCAAGTAAAAAAGCATCCTGGAAAAGAAAAGTTTGAATACGCAACCAAAACAGGAGGACAATAGATTTTGGTAGCTGACATGGTTACCTGTGGGAGCTGTACCCCAGAAATAAAAAAGACTAAAATAGAGGAGTGATATAAAGAAAGAAAATCAATATGAACCCTGGAAGGATAATTAAATGATGGGGAAACCTCTTAGCTTTATTTTCATTTGATCAGTGAGTTAAAAATTACTGTACGCCTGTTGCTTAATATAACTTTGTGTCTGAAAGGAAAAAGCCATCCAGTCTTTGCAGCACTGCCACAGAGTTTAAAAAGAAAACCTAAATTTAGACCACTATAATTTAAATTTCCTCAAGATGCCTCAACAACTGATTAATTATTGATAAGGCCACCCTCACCATCAAAACATGCTAGATAAGTTTATATTTGAATCCAAAGAAAACTAATGGAATGCCACAAAAAGATTTTAAAGGGAAAAAAATTCAATTAAATTTATATACTATATATATATATATATATATATATATATATATATATATATATATATATATATATATATATATATATATATATATGAAATGCAACAGTCACCTTACAGAGCTTTATATTGTAAGATAAAGACCATACAGTGATACACACACAAATATTAATGACAGAAAATCAAATAAATGGGAACCTCTTTTAGATAGTCTGAGGTCAGCTTGGTCCACTTGATCCGCATTTTGCGATTTGGTGCCAGTGATCGGTCCCTTTGGATTGTGCATGGTAAAGTAGCATTTCCCCCTCGCCTCGACACCACTTTGGGATGTTCTGCCTCCACTGACAGTCGAGGGCCATTTTCTGAAAGACAGCAACAACATTTCACCCAACATTGACTGAAGATCTACAGCCAGTCGGACACAGACAAACCCAAGAAGAGTGATGTGGTGTTTTATTTCATGGCACTGAACATTGCAACACAAAGTGCAATACTAGAGAGAAAACCCCCCACAAGAGCAAGCGCTTGGCAACAGTGTGAAGTAAGAACGTCCTTTTAACAGGAAGAGACCTGCAGGCTGAGGGAGGGGCTGAGATCTACTGTGACAGGTTGGGAGATGAGGGGAACAACAATTAATGAGGGGAAAGGGAGGTTCACCTGATCCAGCCCTAACTACAAGATTGATCACAAAGCTAAGTGTTAAGCCCAATAATGGGCAATTACAATAGCCTGGCCTCAAGTAACAAATGCAAGAACTTGAAGGACAGGATGTTTCCAGTTTTAGCAGTTGTGCATGTGAAAGAAGTCATGGGAATTTGGTGAATGTGCATGTCGAGGGCAGCACTGCTGCCTCCCAGTTAGCGTAACATCCGGAAGGCCTGGGTTCGATTCCACCTGGGCAGTTTATGGGTTTTCTCCGGGTACTCAGGTTTCCTCCCACAGTCCAAAAACATGCACTTACTGGGGTTAGGTTAACTGGCTACTCTAAATTGCCCATAGGTGTGAATGGTTGTCTGTCTCTCTGTATAGGCTGGCGACCTGTATGGGGTGTACCCTGCCCTGTGTCAGCTGGGATAGGCTCCAGCCCCCCCCCCCTCCCTCCCGCGACCCTGAACAGGATAAGCGGAAGTGAATAGATGGATGGTGCATGTTGAAGTGTTAGGGTGCAAGCCCTGACACTTTACCACATCCTCGAAATATGGACTAAAAACAAACAAGCAAAATCAATATAGCAACTAACTAACTTTTACATACCAGATCCAAACTAACTGCTGAGGTCACAGCAGCTATGTCAACCTTTCATTTCCCTCTGATATGTTCGATATTTCTAATAATTTGCACACTGACAGAAACAGCTAGAGATTCATTTTCTTTTCTTTATTTATTCTATCATACTAAAAATATTAAATGTTCGCTTGTGATTATGAAAATAAAAGCAAATAATGTTCTAGTAACACAGAAGATACGCTACCTGCAAAGATACCTACAGTATGATCCTCACTGCATCATACAGCCTAAATGATAAAGGGTTTGGTTTTGTTCATATCGCACAAGAAAGTAAAACAATATAATTAAAATATACATACATACATTAATTAATTAATTAGCGAGCTGTCACTGCAAAACAACGTTTGTTTTTTGATGTAAAAATCTTGAGATAAACAAAGTTTTGATTTGTAAGTACTGATAAAAGTCAGCTCTGTCTATGTGAGCTAAAAGTCCCCACACAGCAGCCTTATCGTTGAGCCACAGCAGCAGAACATGCTGATAAACTGGGGGACGAGATGAGCACTGCAGAGTGAGTGTTGTAAACGAAACACAGAACAGGACGCTGGAAAAGGTCCGCACGACGCCGTCACTCTCACAGAGAAGCACAGGGAACATGCACTCACCTGTGACATAGATGGTTCTCGAGTGCTCCAGGTCAGGGTACAGAACGTCTAAGTCGTTCTCTGCCACACTCAGTGAGATCAAAGCACAGATCAGCACGGGAATCATCTTCACTCACCAGCCGGGGGTCTGACCACTGCAGAGACACGGACAGAGGGAGGGAGGGCTTACACTACAGTTAGTACAGTAGGATGATGCTAAAAAAAAGTTTTCCACGTATAAGGCATAAAGAATGCTCATTTACAAGCTTCTTCTGCATGCAGCTGAGTGACCCTGTGTTTGTATCTGCAGTGCTGTTTCTCCCCCTGGAGAGCTCTGTAATTACAGGACAGGCTGCCTGCTTGTTACTGAGCTCATCTAAAGATAAACGCACAAATCTCAAAATCTCACTTATAAGTTGTTGAACACTGTTAAAAAACATGCTAAACTCAGCACGTTTAGAAAAAGAAAAAAGCTCCTCGGCGCACAAATCAGACATCCCTACGAGCTCCAGCCCACATGCAATCACACAAAGGCACGCTCTGAGTAAACCGACTGTACGTACTGTGCAGGAAATGTTCTGTCATTCAGCACTGTGAGGAAGCAGCATGTCCTGATCACACAGACAGCGCACAACTTCAGAGGGAGACTGCCACAGTGCAGCGTCAACCCTGCACCTCCAGCTTCATCCACACTCACACACTGGCTGTTCTTCCATCCTTGTGAGGACACTAGCTGACCTGATGTATGTCTTCATTTAACACGAACGATTCTAACCTGAAGTCCTTTGAAGTCCGACTCATTTTGTCTGCTGGAAAAAAGTGTCCTACTTTCCAAGTTCTAAAAATAGTATTCTTCCGATTCTGATACATATCGGGATGATCAGGATGGATGTGCGTAGAGGTCATTCAAATAATAATCTTGCACCAGAGAAAAGCTAGCTAACAAAAAGCTCTGTGGTTTCATTGGTAAAATAAAATTAACACGTTTTTTCTCTTTTAAATTCGATGCTGCAGTAGCTAAGGCCTGTAAGCTCTATTCTAGGTGGTGATGAGTGAAAAATGAAAGATCAGTTTTAAGACGTGTACAGACGTTAAAGACCTGTGGATAATCTCCCACTGAAACAAATGAATGTAATTTGAATCCTTGCAGCACTGTGCTGCTATAAACTGTAAAACTCTTTCATGCCTTCTGTGGGAGTATATGTGTATGTGTGGGTGGGAGGGTGGGGTTTGCTGTTTTCAGGGGTGGGCGAGTGGAGTTAAAGTCACTCCAATTGATCCCTTCTTCCGCCCCCCACCTCCCCCCGTACCCACCTTTATCTTCATTCACTCCATCCCGAATTGCTGATGCGCTGGCCGGCTTTGCCAGGTGGAGTCCCTGCAGTCAGCAGAAAAACTGCAGCGCACGCACACACACACTTAATACCCTCCCTGCCTGAAAATAGTCATTACACACATTACAGAATGGAACAACTGGGGAGGGTGCAATGATAAGGAGGTGGAGCATGTTGGGAAAGATGTATGTCCTTTAAAAAAGGGTAAAAACTTTGAGTCAGAATGTGCTCTGCAGGACACGAGGAAAAGAGGTGATGTGTGAAATGAGAACAGAGGAGATTGGGTAAGACTGTAAGATACAGCGAGGAAAAAGCTAAAGCAGGGAGGGAGGGAGGGCAGCTGAGAGGACTCTGCAGCAGCAAAAATGATGCAGGGAAATAAAGTTTGAAGCTCCAGTGGCACCGTCAGTCGGTTTTAGCTGAACTAGAGCAGAGACTCCTGGAGGTCCATGTAGGTGATGGATTTCAGCACCTCATCACTTGCACCTGTCAGTTGTTGACTGTTTGAACTAAATATTAACGTTAATAAATCATATGTAAAAGTTAATAAATAGTGTTTTTCCGTTAACTGAACAGTGGAAGTTTAGATCAGTTTGGTAACGTGCGCATTCATACCACTACTGTTAGGAAGAGCCATGAATCATTACAGTGTCTTAGCTTCATTTAACCTTTTTTTATTTTAGCTAACTAGATAAATCCCCGGTTGTTGATTGAGTTTTGCTTGATGTTTATTACTTATCCATTTGATTTACCTGTTTCAGTCGTGTAATTCTGGACATGTTACTGCAAAGGAATGTTTCTGAGGCCTGGATGTGGAACTGCAGCTCTGGCTGTCTGCAGATAAGCAGAACCTGAACATGAACAGACCTTCTGTTCTGGAGGAGCAGTCAGTAAAATAAAGTTGGCTTAAAAGGAGAATGCCCTTAAAGAGGAAGGATCTAAATCATCGTGGTTTAGAAAAAGGATGGAGTGGGGCTCAACAAAAGCTCGGTGTAAGAATTATAATCATTTTGAACTGTGTGTCATGCAAAGCTACTGTAGTAGAGTCCCCAGATAAAAACATGGAGCTGGAAATGACCATAATAAGTCCCCATTAAAATGAATCCACCATCTTCACCTGAATATTTCTGTCTGTGGCTTTTTTTGTGCCTCTTTTGCGGCCTAAGTTTCATGAACTTTGTATCACCACAGTTACCACATTATTTTCTTTCTTTCTTTCTTTCTTTCTTTCTTTCTTTCTTTCTTTCTTTCTTTCTTTCTTTCTTTCGTGCTGTGTGTGTGTGTGTGTGTCGTGCTTTCTTTCTGTGTGTGTGTGTGTGTGTGTGTGTGTGTGTGTGATCTCATACAAACACACAGAGCCTGTAAAGATGACACATTCCTGCATGGAGGGTAAACATGTCTTTATAGGCCAGGTGTCTTTGTGTTCATCACCTTTCTGTCCTCAGAGTGCGTGATGATGGTTCAGGTATGGTGCTCTGTGACAGACGGTGTTTGTGACTAATGGTTTGTGTCTCCACAGCAGGTTAAAGAGGGGCGCAAAAAGGGAAGGAGCTCGTTTAATTCTGGGTTTCCAAAGTTCTTGTTACCAGTGCCTACCAATCATGTGATATCATGTGATATTAAAAATGGTTGTTAAAAAAGTAAAGTAAATGAAATTTGGTGACCACTGAAGAAACACTAACCTCATCCAGAAGTACAGATATTTAAAAGGTAAAACTAAAACCTATAAACCTGTTTCTAGCCTGTGGAGGCCCATTTCTATGAGTAAAAACACGTCAATCATGATTAAAAAAAGTAGGATCACATTTTGAAACACAGGGGTCCAAGCAGCCATACACAATCTGAAGACCAGAGGAGACCACAAGAGACACCTGGAGCCGAGGAACACGTGTCCAAACACTTCACACATTGTTCTGCAATGGCTGAAGGAAAGATGCCAACATATTTTAAATTAGTATTTTCACCACAGTCATAATGAAAGCCTATGCCCTATAAGGCTTTAATCAGTGCTTTGATGTATGGTTGCACTTTGATAGGGCTGTGTGGCCCAGATCAAGCAGGTACAGTGGCAGGGCACAAGCAGTCCTTTGAACAGCTGAGCTTCCTGTGCTTCAGTGAATGCAGTTTTCTTTGAGCAGTGTTTATGCTGGGATATTACCCCTCTACCATGCTGCTTGGCCACTCACAGCAAAAGACAGAAAGTCACAAGTTCAGTTCTCTGCAGTCAAAGATAGTCCCGGGGCAGGTTATAATGATCCATCATTTCCTTAACTAAAGAGTGCTAGAGTCTATCCCAGCTGTCATAGGGCCAGAGACAGGCTATACCCTGGACAGGTCATCAGTCTATTGCAAATCCAACAGAGTAGAGAGAGGGGCATTCACACTCACAGCCAATTTAAAATCACCATTTAACCTAATGGGGTGGCTGCAGCTCAGGAGGTAGAGCAGGTCTCCTACCGATCGGAAGGTTGGTGGTTGATTCCTGGCTGCTCTGGGCTGCATGCCAAAGTATCCTTGGGCAAGATACTGAACCCCAAGCTGCTCTCCGATGCAAGCGTTGGAGTTGAATTTAGACAATAATAGCACTTACACATGGAACTGTATCACATTCACAACATGGTTTGTTCTAAAACCACCCATATGAGGGCCTACGTGTGGCTTTGTTTGCCACATCAGTGTGACACTGTGGCTTTTCCTGTGGCATCTAATGCACTTTACAGAAATCTGAGAAATCCATATTTAGGTATTTCTTCAGAATTTGCTGGGAAAAGTGAAGACATTATTCACACTCTCTTTTGAGTATAACCGCTAGAGGTTGCTTAACTGTATTTTAAAAAATACTGGTCATAAGACGTGCTTCCGAAACAACCCATTAGGTGATTTTTTTTTCAAAGGAGGACAACTCAGCTCAACTTTCAACATCTCCCGTAGTCACTTAATAAATCATTGTTTATGTTATAAAATTACTTTTAGCATGAGGTCACATAAGTTAATGCTTGACTTTGGCTGTGGGTGTATTAGTGTAAAGCACTCAAAGTCCAGGACCTCCAGGATTTTGGCAGACTTTAAACATTCAAAAATACAAGAACAGAACAATTCTGTATAGTTAAGCCATCACAAAGATTTGCTTCAAGTGCACATATTCACAGTTTCCACTCCTTGTTTGGTTCTTTGGTTTATACAGTTTTTATGAACATCTGAAAGCTGCACTATGCAGCAACACAGGCTAGCAGTACCATGTTTAGTCTTACAGTCATAAAAGAAATCTAATAGTCCAGTCGCCTTAAGCAAAGTCGCTCATATTGTACATTACAAAAAAGAAAGAAAGAAACAAAGAAAGAAAGAAAGAAACAAACAAAGAAAGAAAGAAACAAAGAAAGAAGCTCAAGTTTGCACATTTAGAAGCTGTCAAATAGCATAATGGGAATCAGAGGATTGAGTTTTCACAGAGCTTGTCACTTCCCAGGGGTTTAAAGGCAGTATGCACCAATCAAGCATACCTTTAAGATCCCTGACAGGTGAAGTGATTATTTCTTCTTCATGGTGCTAGCAAGTGAACTTTTTTCCGCATGTGCTAGAAGCAGAAAAAATGGGCAGCATAAGGATTTGAGCAAGTTTGACAAGGGCACCAGGATGCACTATGGGAATAAGTCAAGCTGGCAGAGACAGTGTGATGCTTTGGTCAGTGGCCATCCATGTGGATGTTACTTTGACATTTATCACCTACCTAAGCATTGTTGCAGACCATGTACACCCTAATCGGGGAAAGCTGGTTTCAGGCATTGTTTGATGGGTATCTAGTTTGTAGGTTGGATGCAAATTCAGATTACAAATTACATTTTATTCAACAACAAAAATGTGATAATGCAACAGGCCAGATCAGGCTGCTGTGGTTGGGTGGACAACTTCATGGTGTAGATAGTGACGGATTCCCTAAATGTGCTGCTATCTCTACTGCAAGCCTACAAATGTTTAGAGCTCTGGACAACATTTCAGGTCGCCCAGCTTACACTGATGCTCCAGGCAAAAAGATAGGCGTGCAGCACCACAGCAGAGATTTCAATGAAAGAGACCACAAAACTCATAATTAAACTCTGTATCTTGGCAAAAATAAAATAAAATGAAAACATGCCAAAATAACAGATGAGCGTCATTCTTAAAATAAAGTGAACGGAAACTTGGAGGTGTAGTGTAAACTAAAGTCTAGCGTCTGCTCAGGTATTTGCTCCCCTCACATAGTCTTTCCACAGTGAGCTGCTCCCAGGCTGATGGGAAATGATGCAGGAAAGATGCTATATTTAGCATCTCTAAAGTAGAGTAGGAACACCCTATTGGAGCAAGTTTTTAACAGCTGTGAGACAACCAGCTTTGGAAAAGCAGACCTGGACTCCATAACATCTACTATGTGTTTGCATGTGGGTGGGGCACAATTTGATGGGTGGGGTATTTGCTGTACATCCAGCCTGAGGTATTCACAAACAGTCTCTTTCCTTGTTGCATAGCAGATATATTTTCCTCCCGTGGTTGGTGTGGAGAGTTCAAACCAGTCCACTGGATTCTTTATTATACATCACATCACACCAACATAGCTGCCACAAAGAGCCCTCAGTATGGAACACAGTGAGGCTGTGATGGCAGGTGTGGTGTTGAATGACGCAGCATATTTAAAGGTAATAATGTCCAATCAGGAGGATTCGTAGGAACTTCTGTTTCTAAACTTCCTGTCTGCAGATTACGCTTCATATGCGACTTCCATGATTTGGTCACTAAGCATTTATTTTTAGTTACCTAGCAGCAGGTGGGCACCATCTTTATTCAGTTGTCATGGTGCCAGTTCATCTGAATAAAAATCATGGAGGTATTACTGCGCCAACACTCTGTCTTAACCCTTAAAAGAGGAAGGCAAATGTCACTTTTAACTCATAAAAGGCCATGCATTACACAGTACTCCTTCCTTTCTAAAAGGTGAGTACTTTTTAGTTTGTTTGTTTTTTAATCTCTGTAGAAATTATTTGTACACTCTGCAATATCGCCTGTGTGATTGCCAGGCAATATTGCATAACATGTAACACTACATTTTTATATGCCCACACAAATCACTGCACAACTCCCTATCCTTATAAGAAAAACGTACAACATTTAATATTACCGCAAAGTATAACTGCTAACAGCAAACTGAGTGACAAACGGTCCATAGAGCTCATCACAGACAAATGTGGTGACACTGATTCTACAGTAGAAACAAGTATGGCTAGAAATAAACAATCCTGCAGTCCTGTTCATCTCTGCTTTTGTTTCCTGTGGAAATCCTGTGAGTCCACTGTCAGAGACCATACGAAGATTGTTTGTAACCTTCACTAATGCTGCTTCTGTACTGTGACAAATTCTGAATCCTGACTCAAATAAACCATTTCTCTGCAGATGATCAGTCAGCTGTTCTACAACTACTTCTTCTTTTTCTTTCTACTATATTTGGTCATTCAGAAACTGAATGCTTTACAGCTCTCCTAACTGCCAACTGGCTTGGCTGGAGGCTGAGAACATTAGATTAGGTATCTCAGGGACCATGGCCTTGAGCTCAGGTTCAAGCATCTCAGGGCCCTTTGACTCAGGTTCAGGCTCTAATAGTTTGGGTTGCACTGGCTGGGGTTATGCGGGACTCACTGCCATCTCCTCTGGCAACTGGGACTCTTTCAGCTCCAGCTCAGATTTCTCAGGATTCTCAAGTTGCTCAGAATACATAGGATGCTCAGGACGCTCAACTAACTGGGGCTGCACAGCAGGGCCCAATGCTGACTCCAGAGGCTGAAGCTGGGGCCTGGTTGTCCTCACCCTGGGAACAGGTATGGGTGCGGGTAGAGACTGGACCCTATCCACCCCCACCCTGGAAGAGGGAAGGTGTGAAGGGACAGGCTGAACTCTAACCACCCCCCACCCTGGGAACTGCAGTGGGTGCCAGGGCCGTCTGAGCTCTTGCCACTCACCCTGGGAACAAGAACATGTGCAAGGTGCACAGTCTCTGGGGAGGTAGATGGAGGAACATAGCTAATTTCTGGAGAGGTCGCAAGTGGGGGAATAGCCTCTAAATAAGCTGGGCGAGGATCAAGGGCAGTCTCCGGGAGGGCTAGTTCAGTCACACAAGCAGTTTCAAATAATAACTAATGATTAAATGCAGAGTGGGGTATAAACAGAGTGACAAGAGGTGAATGAAAAAGAAACACTCAGTACATCATGGGAACCCCCATTACAGCATAACTAAGGGGTGGTTCAGGGTCACCTGATCCAGCCCTAACTATAAGCTTGATCATAAAGGAAAGTTTTAAGCCTAATCTTGAAAATAGAGAGGGTGTCTGTCTCCTGAATCCAAGCTGGGAGCTGGTTCCACAGAAGAGGGGCCTGAAAGCTGAAGGCTCTGCCTCCCATTCTACTTTTAAGTATCCTAGGAACCACAAGTAAGCCAGCAGTCTGAGAACGAAGTGCTCTATTGGGGTGATACGGTACTATGAGGTCTTTGAGATAAGATGGGGCCCAATTATTCAAGACCTTGTATGTGAGGAGAAGGATTTTAAATTCTGTAATGACTACTCTGATGCCAAGAGCTCCTCTTCCTTGAGTGAGGCGTAGGCTGTAGCGGTGGAGAGGAGCTGGCGAGCAGAGAGGATGGAGAGTGTGCAGTTGGTGAAAGGCTGAAACCTTCTGTCATGTTACAGCAGTGTGACAGCACACTACCATGAGGACAACATGACAAACAGAACAAACAGGAAAACACAGGGCTTAAATACACATTGGGATAATAAGAAAATGAGAAACACAAGGGTACATGTTTGTAAATGAGAACTGAGACTGTTCTATTGGTGCAAAACTGAGATGATAACCTGACAAGGCACAGGGAACACAGGGGAGGCCTGATAACTGAAGCAAAGAAAACAACAGCCAAGAACAGAACCCAGAAAACTAGAACTAAGAAGGCCTGGTGTCAGAAGGCCAGTACTAAATACAAAGAAAACCTAACAACAAAGACATTAGGAACAAACGGAACACAAAAGCACGACCACAATAAAGAGAAAGAAAACCACCAAACAAGAGGAGAGCTGCTGAAGGATGTGGAGTATAATGCAAAAACAATGATGTAGCCATGGTGCAAAAGACATGTGAATGCATGGATAATCAGATGCAGAAACCAGGCCTTGCTCTGAATTCATCACGCCCTAAAAACTGGACCTACAACAAGTTTTCAATATTAGGGCTGGGACAAAACATTGATACAGGAAAGTAACCGTATCACTCTCTCTGCCAATATGTTATTGGCAACATAAATACTATATGGGAAATATGGACACTGGAAACGTGCTCGTGTTAATGCGCTGCAGTATAGCAGGTATATTTATCACACTCAGTTTGGCTTGTGATCAAGCTAATACTTGCTAATTAGCCTCAGTAAGGATGGCAGGAATGCCTGAGCATGGATGTTTGAATTATGATTTGTCACACTCCATTCAATAGTTGTTAGGACATTTCACTCAAAAGCACAACTATGAACTCATGGTTGTGCTACAGTAGTAATCGAGCCTGTAGCGAGTGAACTGGACCTGCTGGTGCTGTATGAGGAAAGGTCAGATGAACAGTCGTTTGGTTCATCCACTTGGCGCCATGATAGGGTGTCTATATTAGGGCTGCATGGATTTGAGTATATATAAAGCTGCAACATGCAGGGCATGGCAAAAAAAAACCCACAGGGCAATAATGAGGGGAGTCTGAATACAAATGAAATTTGTAATGAATGAGAAACTTGGACCATACACACAACAGCAAGAAGCAAAGAGAGCCAATTACGCACACACACTGACACACTAAAATTTAATAATGACACACACCCTGAACATAAATACTTAATAAGAGTATATCAGATCTTCTTTTGGCTTTTTTACATATAGTGTGACTCCAAAGGAGTGACTCAGAGGTTCATTCAGGCCAGATCATCGAAAAAGAAACTTTGTCTCTTGTGCTCATTTCATTTCAAGCAAAGGAACAATTCCTCATTTTGTGAAATTTACTCTAGTCCTGCAACAGGCTGGAGACCTGGGTGTACCCCACCTCTCACCCTATGGCAGCTGGGATAGGCTCCACCACCCTCCGTCCATCCATCCATCCATCCATCCATCCATCCATCCATCCATCCATCCATCCATTCTCTTCCACTTATCGTTTTTCAGGGTCGTGGGGGGTCTGGAGCTTGTATAAAATGAAAACATTTACAGTTTTCAAAATTTCTGGTTTTGATTGAATTGCAACTTCATGACCGTCTCTTCAAAAGTGTAGCCTTTTCTACTGATCATTGGAGCACAGCTGCTACGCCCTAAATATGACCGAGCGCACTAATTACTAAATCCCGTTTATGGCTCTGAATGCAGCACTATAACTATTGGCAGAGAGTAGTGCATTTGGACTCCAGCATACTACGTCTGAGACTGTAGCCTGCAGGTATAAAGTTTATACTGTTAACTATTATACCTGCGACATACAGACGTCATAAATGTTGAACATACCCATGACAGCACGGACTGTGTACACATTATCACACTGACGTTAGCATATAGTTCATTCATGTCCCCCAGTTTAAACTGGAATTTAAACCAGCTAAGGGGCAAAGAAATATCAGGACTGACTCTAAGACTGTAAACTGTTTGAACTGGGAGCACAGTGTGTAAATAACCTTCTATTTCCACTGAACAGAGGAGCGTTCAGAAAATGTTTCCTCTCTCAGTGTTTGCAACATAAATATAAGTGAACACACAAAACAAACAGACGCACACAAGAGCTATTTATGCAGATTTTTCTTTTCAAGCTAGCAGCCTGTAGATGGCAAACAGCACCAAAGCTGCTGCTCATGAGACAAATAAGCAGATGCATTCCTGTACACACACACACACACACACACACACACACACACACACACACACACACACACACACACACACACGAGTTGACCTCAGTTTATGTGATTTGTAGTGAACAGCAAACAACAAGGTTAAATGAGTTTATGGTCGTGTATGTCTTTTGTGTGTGTGTGTGTGTGTGTGTGTGTGTGTCAGGAGAGAATAACACCCCCTTTTCATTCAGGGTTGACATGGTCCACTGCAGGCTCCGATCTGAATGTGTGTGCATGTGTGTGTCTCTGTGTGTGTGTGTGTGTGTGTGTGTGTGTGTGTGTGTGTGTGTGTGTGTTGGGTGGGTGCAGGGGTAATGGGTGGGGGTCAGGGTGGAGCCGCTGAGTCTAAGCCAGCACACAGAGAGGGGTTGTTGGACTGAGAGCTGCTCGCAGCCCTGATGTTTTCAGCTCTAAATCACTTGGCCTGTTGTTACACAACATGGTCGACCACAACTATTACAAGTCTCACAAATATGATCAACTGCACCAACGAATGATGAGCAGATGAATGAGGATGGGGAAAGCAAACAAAACCTTGGTTTATAGAGCAATTGAGTTTATAGAGGCAATTTCTGCATTCCACTTGCAACAAGTCAATCAATCAAATCTAAATATGTCAATATCAATTATTCTAAAAAACATCCCTGCGGAGCCCGGTGATGGAACACACTGCTGTTTGCATTAAAGGAAAGTGGGAATATTTTAGTACTGAATAACTGGACAAAAACTGTTTATTTTATGCTTAAGTGTTGATGTTTAAACTGATTCCAGTGTGAGGCTGCAGCAGTGGGTCACAGCTGTCATTTTCATTAATGAACATCATGTTGTATTAATAAAACTTAAAACTAGCAACGGAAACCATAACCTCATCAGGAAAACTGAATTGAATTGAATTGAATTGAATTGAATTGAATTGAATTGAATTGAATTGGGCATTTTTCAGACGTTCCTCCAGAAGTTTCAGACGTTCCTCCGCAGCAGGGCTGATCCCTGGAAAATCACGCACACTGGTTTTGAGCAGCGAAGAGTTCAAATTCCCTTTAAATGCTGTGTGCTGCAGTAGTGGACTGTTGGTATATTGGCTATAATAAATCTTGGTCTGCTCCATTCATACAAGGATTGCCTTTGCACGTTTTAGGGATAAAAAACCTTTTGTATAACAATGCTGCAGAAAAAAGTAGACCAATCAGTGACACTGAGAGCTGCAGGTCCCCCACCAGATGTTCCTGAGCCTTGTGGATGTACTACCCCCAAACAGGATCATTCTGTGGGTAAAATCTGCTGGAAATGAGACCCTGGCTCTTCTGGTAAAGAGGCAGGGACAGAAACTCATTCATTAGTATTTATACTGAAAACTCAGCTAAAGCTCAGGTTTTTGCCAGTTAAAATTTTTTTATTCACTGCTTATTTTAATATTTTTTATAAAGAATTATTATTAATAATAACAACATAATGAACTATATTTATGTAGCACCTTTCTAAACCAGAGTTATAGGGTGAAGCTCCTTTCTGCTGTTAACCTGACCCGTTTCTTTTTTAATTTTACATCGTAAAAAAAGTACAAGCTTTCTTATTATGATGATATTTTTGTGGCAAAGACAAATACTGTTGCTTCTTATTCTTATTAGGTTTTTGAACTGCACTTTAACGTCTTCATTACTGTCTTCTTTGATTCTAAAATACTTGAAGATTATCACAGGGTTACTGTCAGTTATGAACTGAGACACTGCGTGTACATTATTTTAATAAACACAGCGTTAACTCGTATCATCTGTGTAACGCGTCAGAGTGACAAACTCTAAAAACGCCTATAAAGAAAGACCAAAAAAGCGCTTTACCTCGCTCTGTGCGCTGTGCAGCGGCTGGCAGTCTGCGGCAGCCAAGACGGGGACCGAAGCGCAAATTGCGGACGCACGTTAAGGTCAGAGCAGCGGGCGGTGCGGGCGCTCTCCGTGTCCTCTGTGCTCCAGCAGCAGGTTCCCGTCACTAACAGCGGCGCGTCCCTTCTGCGCGCACACACTCGGATAAGAGGAGTCCGACAACACCGTGTGCGTGCAGGTGAAGTGTGTGGAAATTTGAGGGAAGTGGAAATCCACGCAGTGTGAAGTGGAGCTTCAGCCTTTTTTGACAACTCTTTCCAAATGCCTCACACCCATTTCACGCAGTCTCAAACAAAGGAGGTACCCTGTTGCTCAATCTCACAGACATGATTTACACCCCCCCCCTTCCCCAGCTCCCCCTTCCTCAGCACCTCTTAGCTTTATCAAACATCCTGTTTTAACTTACTACACACACTCAACGTACTGGACAGGAACTAAGACATATGAGCCGCTTCTATTTTAATGACAGATAAGATATTGATGTAGATTCAAGTGCTTTAATTCAAAAGTTACACGTTCATTATTTTTTAAACTCAACATCTGCAGTATGGAGCAAACCTTGTGTGAGTACCGGGGACGATGAGAGGTCTGTGAATTCTGGATCATCAGGCATTTCATGTCCGTCATTCTGGTGAAAATAATTTTATACATAAACAGAAACAAAAGAGAAAAATCAGACCCCAATTCACAAACATTCATTAATATAATGGAGTTAGGCTCTCAGGCATTTCTCTCATTAATAAAGAAAGTGTGTGTGTTCAGCTTATCCTGTTGGGGGGGGGGGGGTCATAGGGTGAGAGGCAGGGTACACCCTGTACAGGTCACCAGCCTGTCACAGGGCCAACACAGCGAGACAGACAACCATTCACACCTATGGGCAATTTAGAATCACCAGTAAACCTAACCCCACTAACTGCATGTTTTTGGACTGTGGGAGGAAACTGGAGAACCCGGAGAACCCACACAGACATGGGAGAACATGCAAACTCCACACAGAAAGGCCCGAGCCAAGGTGGAATCGAACCCAGACCTTCTAGCTGTGAGGCAGCAGTGCTAACCAGCACAAGGCATTGTTTCAGAAACTAGAGGATATCAGATGCATTTCTTCAGATTTCCACTTGGATCTTGGAACATCTGTCAAGAAGTGATTGCCAAGGTTTCTGTGTGTTTTTATGTCTAATATCTTTACTTATATTGGTAGAGAGACTGTAGACAACAGGACTCAAAAAGGTGTTACATATAAAACAAAAAGCACATTTCTTTATGACTGCATTTTTGTACCTACACTGTGTTCTACATTATAATCAATCCAGTCCTTTTTGGGCATTTCAGATATTTTCATAGAACTGTGATATTATATTTGTCATGATTTCTGCTGCCCTCTTGGCCACATCTCTCTTGAAAAAGATGTTTGTAATGTCAGTGAGACTCTTCACTGATAAATAAATAGAGGAAAGGCCTGACTGCAACTTCTACCTGTGACACGAATGTTCTCTCTGGCTCAAAATGATATCATTCATGAGAGAAATGTTTGGCAGATTATAGGCCAACAAGTCATTCACAACAGTTTAAATACTGGCAGTTAATTTTTGGCAAATACCAGAAATCATGGTCCAACAGCGTGAACTTCAGCAGGTAACAAAGGCAGTGATGAGCAGCCAGGTTAGCCTCCTAACATGCTTCTCCAGCAGAGTCACTGAGGGTCACTTTGAAGTCTTGTTGTGCTGGTTTCCATCTTTGCTTTGTGTTGCTGGCTTTGTGTTTATATGCAAAAACTAAAAGAAAGCTCGTGTGTGTCCTCATTGGGATCTGTGCCAGTGTGTGTGTGTGTCACTGTGGCCTCAGGGTTGCCTGTGATGGTGTGTTTCAGGTTACGTTACACAGTAACACAAAATTAATGTAACGAGAAGTGTAACAAATTACTTTCTCTGGAGTGTAATTATGTAACAAACTGCATTACTTTTAAGAAAAGTATCCAGTAATGTGTAATACATATTTGTTTTCTAGTAGTGACCCCAACACTGCCGACCACATTTTTCCATGATCCCTGGGACTGGACCTGCAGTTTGCTGGGAATTCTTAGAGAATATAATTGAGGGGGTTTATTCTAGTTTTTGAAGTTGTGGCTTCCTGTTTTGATTTCTCTGTAATTCCTTGATGTTTTCCTGATCTGCTGATCTTTGGTTTCATTGTATTATTTGTTTATGTGTTGGTCTCTTTGTGTTTCCTTATCCAGTCATCCATTTTCTTCCACTTTATCCAATCCGTGTTTGAATGTTACATTCATCAACACAAATAACTCTCTGACAAGCTGCCATGGGACCAGGTTGTTCCTCCTTACGGTGTTAAAACAAGAGAGAAAGTGTTACAGAATATTATGTCACAGTGAACAAACAGGCACTACTACATGCTGTCGACACTCAAATCTAAGAAAGTGAGAGCTGAATGGAAAATGTCCTAGAGGAAACCACCTTCTTCTATTTACATCTGTTAGCCCGGTCTTTAGGCTAATTAGGAGCAGAGTGTCTCCAGTATGAACCACATGCTGTGGGGAATGTTTCACAACACCCTAAGAATTAATTACTCTCTTGTTATCACACCCATTCCTCCCTCTCTGTCTCTCCATCTATCGCTGCTTATCTTCTAACTTCCTCACAATCGTCTGGTTTACTGCTTCTTTGCTCACTGTCCTTCCTTCTTTTTGTTTCCCTATCTTCACGCCTAAGAATGCACATCTGTTGTTTTTGGACTTCGGTGAGAGACTGTTAAAGAGTGAAAAGGCACAGAGCCAAATCTCAGTTTAGTGGAGAAGCTGAGCAAACAATGACTAAAGGTTACAGAGAATGTTAAACAGAAAGAATTAGCCAAAATATAATGTAATCTGTGCTGAGCGAAGCCCTCTTATTATTCCTTTCTCTGTATTGTGTAATAAATGTCACTTCAGCAGGTATCAATTGTGTTTAATACACAATTTTTTTTAGTAGACCACATGTGGAAATCACCTTTTTCCTAAGTGAGGAGTCACAGTGTGGATACAGGGAAATGCCTTTACTGCAGCCCACCTTCAGTTAGCTGCACATAGTTTTGTCTTCACGCACTGAAAAACACACCAGATTGAAATGCATGATAAATAATCTTTCTCTCCAGTGCAACATTAAGTTGTTTGGCAACAACCTTCTTTATAATTTTAAATAAAATGGAGTTTAGCTGGAGGCCTAAAATTCTTAGAAACAGCAGGGAGTCTGGAGTCTTTAAAGCTGACTGGCTTGTGGTGTTCTTGTAATAAGATGGGACACATACAAAAGCCAAAGAATAATTTATGATAGCTACAACTGTAGGGCCAAAAGTTGTCATGGCTTTGAATGGTAATGATGTCAGTACTATGTCCACAGGGCTGAAGGATATCTTCTTAAGTGAGGAATGGAGGTGAACCGGGGACTAGGTGGACAAGTGAAGGGATAAATACAGGTCCTAATAGAGAATAGCTTATCAACAAATTATTTAATTCAATTAAGTTTTATTTATATAGCACCAAATCACAACAACAGTCACCTCAAGGCATTGCATAGATATGCATGGTAGAGACAAAAATGTGTGAGAAGCTAAGTTATTAATGATGCCAAATCTAATCTTTGAGGCTGCTGCCGAAATAAGAATCCCAGACTTCCTTAACTGATGTATTAAAACACTGTGAGCGATCACAGGTTCAGGCAATGCAGTACATGGCTTCTCCTTGTACTTGGAGGTGTTGTACTTGTGGGCCACAGTGTCCAGTAATATGGAATAATACTCACTGAAAGACTCTAGTGAAAACTCAGCATCTTAATTTGTATTCAATTCATCCCAAAAGTGAGCTACAAGCTCCTCAGCTGTAGCTCCAGTGATGAGACCAGCGTGCACAGCTCTTCTTGGGCGTAGTGAGCCATCGTGTACAGAATGCATTTATCATCATCTCCACTCAGCCCCAACCGGTCGCAGCAGATGACTGCCCCTCCCTGAGCCTGGTTCTGCTGGAGGTTTCTTCCTGTTAAAAGGGAGTTTTTCCTTCCCACTGTCGCCAAGTGCTCGCTCATAGGGGGTCGTTTTGACTGTTGGGTTTTCTCTGTGTTATTGTAGGGTCTTTACCCACAATACAAAGCGCCTTGAGGCGACTGTTTGTTGTGATTTGGAGCTATATAAATAAATATTGAATTGAATTGAAATGAGTGATCACTGACCAGAAAAGTCACCACAGTGGTGGCTATCGTTAACGGTAAATGGCCTAGTTCTTATATAGCGCTTTTCTACTCAAGTTGAGCACTCAAAGCACTTTATTAGCCAGAAAAAAGAAAAAAACAAAACAAAATAAGGTCCAATGCATGAGCACCATGTGAGAGTCACTGGAAACATTTTGCTTAAAATTAAAGGAATCACTGACATTAAGAAAGTCGTCTGCACAGCTGGTGGGATCCTCAATGTTCAAATAAATCTCCAGTTACAATCAAGTTATCAAATTTAATAATGGAAGACTAATTATGACTGTATGAGAATGAGAAAGATGCGGCTGCAGTTAAGTGGAGCTTTAATTTTAGCAGTAGTGTAGTTGGGATGTTGTTAGACCTCAAATATGTGTTCATGATGTTCACGTAACGAAATTTTGCACACTTGCAGGTGAGTCTCCATTTAATGATACAGCTAAACGGCAATTCTAGCCACAACCTATTGGCCAGTAGTACCTCCGTGGCTCAGCTACAAGCACGCAGCCTTAAACCGGGCAGGATGAATTCTCATGACTTCAGTCTTGCTGCTCTCTATAGCAGCATATTGCAGCAGAGGTGCCTAAGGTTCATACTTTCTAAGTTTGTGGATAAAGAGGTCTGCCAACATTTACATTTGCATGTATGAGTTACTGTTTATAAATGTTATAATTGATTGTAGTAAAAGCTGCGACAGGCTGGCGACCTGTACAGGGTGTGCCCTGCCTCTCGCCCTATGACCCACCTGATGCATTTCGGTCTACCCATAATCTGATTTATGACTTATTAGTGCCTGAGACTAGCAACATCAGCTGCCTGCACACTTTAGGCTGGACGAGTGTTTCTTAATTTGTACAACTTTCAAAACATAAAGAAATTAGTTTGATAAAAATGGCTCATGGATCACCATGGAAATGGCAGCATGTGAGTCAGGACGACATGAGACACATGCTTTACTGCAGTTCACTCTGCTAACCCTGCATCATTATTTACACTATTGTGAGCACTTTTCCAGCAGATTGAAGTAATAAAGTGTTGTAAGGGTCAGCAAACAGGCTATGAGCCGTAACAACTGAAGAGGAGGTTTGTCAGAGGAAGTCAATCTTGGTCTGAACTTAATGAGTTTGCTTGGGGAAAAAATGCAGTTTGTTATGTGATGGAGGCGGAGCTACACCAAAGCCTGGACTTTAAAAGCTAAATAACATGAATAAGAACCATTTTACATAGAAAAGGCCACTCTGGTATTCAATTCTTCTACACACACATGCATATTTAAAAAAAGGAGTGGACCCAAAGGTTTCTCCTGTAAGTCAAAGTGGCCTTGAAGGGTTATTTGCTGCTATTGCAACAGCCTCACTGCTCTCCTTTCACTCAGACTCAGTCCATTAAAACTGCATTCATAACTAGGGACCAAAGAAAGTCAATGACACTGAGCAACTTCTGATCAAGGTGACAGGTGAAATCATGGGAATCAGGTGGGTCCCACACTTAATTTTTCTCAGCTTTGAGGCAAATGATTGAAGCAAGTACCAATGAGAGAGAGGGATACACTTTATTGTCATATGACAGGATAGGAAATGCAGTGCTTAACAGATTAATTAGACCATCTGCCATAAAAACAAGAAAATACAAATAGTTTAGAAATCTGTCAAAAACCTGTTTAAAACTGAAATTATGTTGTCATTTATGAGGCAAATATCAAACTGAATTCCTGTTTGGCACACAGGACTTCTCTGAGAAGTCAGAAATTAAGCAACCACTAAAACAAAATTTTCTGGTAAACAATGTAAGAAAATAACAGTAATTTGACATCTTAGACAAAAAATAATAGCCCATCCATCCATCCATCCATGCATCCATCCATCCATGCATCCATCCATCCATCCATCCATCCATCCATCCATCCACCCATTTTCTTCAGTTTAGCCAGAGTCGGGTCATGGGGGCATCAGCCTAAGCAGAGAGATCCAGACCTCCTCCAGCTCATCCATGGGAACACCTCGGCATTCCCAGGCCAGCCGAGAGATAATCTCTCCAGCGTGTCCTGGGTCTGCCCTGGGGCCTCCTCCCAGCAGGACTTGCCCAGAACAGCTCAACTGGCACTTTCGATGTAAGGAGTAGTGACTCTACTCTGAATCTTTTTCCACTACCTGGGTACCGGTACCAGTGTTCCAACCGTTCAGCGTTTTTTCCACCACGAACGCAGAAAATGGGTTCAACTCCAGAACTGCAAGCTAGCTGGTCTGGAACCAAGAACGTGTGATGAAAGCAGCAGAAGGGCGTGACTCTGCCATCTCGCTGTAAAGTTTTCTACCGCTATTTCTCTGCATGGTGTGCGTTACATGAGAAATGCGAAACAATTTTCACGGCTTGAACTTGCTGCTTTGTATCAGTTCATATCACAGATAAAAGGACGCAATGTGCGTGCTTGCACCGGCACCTCGGTGGTGGAAACATGGTATCTGGGACCCTCCCAGATGACTGCACTCAAATATCCTTGAGAGGACAAAGACCTGGTCCAGTGTTCCATGACCAGGATGAAAACCACATCGGTTCTCTTGAATCAAAGGTTCGACTAATGTCTCCTCTCCAGCACCCTAGCACAAACATTCCTGCAGAGGCTTAGGAGTGCAAGCCCCTGATAGTTTGAACACACCCTCCGGTCCCGTTCTTAAAGATAGGGACCACCAACCCAGTCTACCAATCCAGAGCCACCTGACAGTTTCCCAAAATGTTGGAAAGTCTTTTTCCATGGCCTCACAGAACTCCTCCCCTACGTGAAGTACCCTCTGAAAGTCTACTAGGACAGATAGACACTCCAGACCATCACTGAAACCAATCAGCTGATCCATACCACAGCAGCAGTGATCCTTAGGATACTCTGAGTCTACTGGCTCTACTACCACAAAGAGCTTTAGCTTTGGCTGTGGCTCAGGAGGTAGAGCAGTTCATCTACTCTATCAGAAGGTTGGTGGCTTGATCCCTTGCTGCTCCAGTCTGTATGCCACGATATTAAACCCCAAGTTGCTCCTGATGCATTCATCGGAGTGTGAATGTTAGATAGAAAGCACTTAGATGGAGAAAGAAGTGCTTGTATGAATGTGTGTGTGAATACAAACGTGTTGTATAAAGTGCTCTGAGTGCTCAAGTAGAGTAGAAAAAGTGCTTTAGAAGAACTTAAGGAGTGCTCACATGCAGGGAGTATGGAAAGGGGGTCTTTGTACAGGTTCAGGGTCGAGCTCAGAGGGATTTGTTTTAATAATAATCACACATATACACTCAGACTTTAAGATTCTGCAGCTCCACCCCAACACCTTCAATGACTCTGAGAAACCTTTCATATAAAGAAATTTACATCTACTGTATCCTCTGTCTATTTTCTTTAATCTCTACTTTAATGAGACTTTAGTTCTCCTTTTTAAGCATAATGCTGGTTATATTTCAGCCTGGTATCTTTTCCTGTTAATGTGTCTCTTTTGTCTTTGTACACTCAATAATTTGGCATTTTCCATAACACTGTATAAATTCATTAGCCCGTCATCTTCACTGTACTTATGATTTTCAGTGACAGTATAGACTGTATATGAAAGATCACCAACTGAACTCTGTGGATTACCATTTTGAAGAGTTTAGCACTTGCATTCGAAACCAGATGTTCGGAGAAGACGGTGGAGTTTTCATGTTAATGCTAGCATGGTTAGAAAGGTGCATCTTTTAATGCTAGCTTTGGCATGCAAAAAACAGGTTTTAACCTCAGAATCCAGAGAAAGTGAGCAGCTGAGTGCTTAGAGGAGATTATGGAGTGCCTCTTTAGGGAGTCGGTGTATGATTGAAAGGCACACAGAAAAGGTTGTTATTTATAGTCTCTAGCTGGGTTTTCTAGTGACTGCTGTACTTGCTGTTACATTTTGAAAGCAGCTCTATTTGTCAGTGTTAGGACGATTTAATCTAATACCATGGCTAGAATAAAAGTGGTCGACTTGAGCAGAATTATGACCAGGTGCTTCCTGCCATGTTATTATGAGAAGTTCAGCATTGCATTCTTTCCTTATGGTGTTCGTGGTCCACATAAAATATTGCTAAAGGCTGCAGTTAGCCCAGGGGCCACAGAATAACTAAAACAGGGGCCCTGTAAGACAGTAGTGAACTGTCAATTGCAGGGTAGCTACACTTTGAAGCATTACCTGATTTATCATCTATTTTACTTCAAATGTAACCACAATTTTCAAATTTAAGATCAGGCTGTAAAAAAGACTTCAAACTATGTAAACGCACAAGGAAATAGTGTTTTAACTTTTAAACGTGACTGCTACTAGTAATTCAAAACATAACAAAATTCAAATTCTACTTATAAAACACAGTATTCTGAAATAAGCCCGGCTGGTGTAAAACTATCAGATCAAATCATGCCTATATGTGTATGCAGAGCGGAGTCTGTCCATAAAGCTCCTTTAACCAAAGCTCAGCTTCTGAAAAGAGTGAATCAAACTCTGTCAGCGTGGAAACAAACACTCCTTTCTGAGCCCAGGTCTCAACCCTGCCCCCGCTGTCTCCATTAGCCCACCTCAGTCACAGTCAAACATACACACTCACATACATGCACATGCTGCCCGTCTGCTGCTCTGTTTACATGGCATGTGCTTCAGGCGTCACGCTTACATGTGGCTTCTTTAGAAAGCTGCTTCTGTACAGCCTGCTCAGGTCATTAGGCCTCACCCTCAGTGTTCACCTCAACAACAAGAACTGGATTGCAGAGGGGCCATGACACACAAGCTTTGTCTGAGACATGGAGGTATGACACACAGCTAGCTGGAGTACCTCATTTTACTGGCCTCCTCACAGTCGGACATGACCAGAACACCTCACCCAGGAAGCACCCAGGAAGCATACTAGTCAGATCCCCCAACCACCTCAATTGACTCCCCTTTGATGTGGAGTTGTAGCAGCTCTACTCTCAACCCCTCTCAAATAACCAAACTCTTTGCTCTACCTGTAAGGGAGAGACCAGCCCCCCTTTGAAGGAAGTTCATTTCTGCTGCTTCTATCCGCAGTCTCATTCTTTCTACTCTTCACTACAAAGAGCCCCATGTCCCTATAGGTTCAGTTCACTTCATTTGTATCTGCGTAGCACCAAATCACAACAAGTCACCTAAAGGAGCTTTATATTGTGAGGTAAAGAGCCTACAATGATACAGAGAAAACCCAACACTCAGACAACCCTGTATGAGCAAGCACTTGGCAACAGTGGGAAGGAAAAACTCCCTTTTAAAAGGAAGAGACTTCCGGCAGAACCAGGCTCAGGGAGAGGCAGTCATCCGCCGTGACTGTTTGGGTGTGAGGGCGAAATGAAGTGAAGGCAGGTAAATGTTGATAAATTGGTAATGTGACGGCTTTGCTTTTACCTTCTCCTGCTGAAATTGGACTTGGACAGTCACATTCAGCTGTGAACCACCCCAGCGTGAGCTGTACAGGTAGGTCACCACCTGATGAAGTGAACAGAACCACACTATCCGCAAAAAGCAGAGATGAGATCTTGAGACCAGCAAAGTGAAAACAACTGCCTTGAAATTCTATCCAAAAAAATTATGAACAGAATTGTTGACAAACAGCAGCCCTGGTGGAGTCCGGAGTGGGTCTGACTTATTACCAGCAATGTGGACCACTTCTCACTAAAGCTGTACAAGGACCAAATGGCCTGTAAGAAAGAGCCAGACATCCCATACTCCTGAAGCAGCTGCTACAGGATATCCCGAGGGAGGGTGGAATACTTTCACCAAGTAGATTTCTATGTAGCATTGCAGGAGTGTGTCAACCAAGACAGCCCGAAAGACCTTAAGGAGCTCATCCACCCCAGGGACCCTACCACAAAGGAATTGTTTAACTGCCTCAGTGACCTCACCTCCGGGCGAGTCATCTCAGAAAGTGTGCCAGTGGGATTGAAGAAGGTCCTCAAAGTGTTCCTTTCACTTTCCAACTATATTCTTAGTTGTCAGCAGTACCCCCATCCCCACTGTGCACAGCATGACACCACTTCTCCCTACTTATTATCAATCTCTGGCTCTCTTCCACAGTGGGTCTTTTGTCCTGTCACTCTCCCCTCACCCCCCAACTGGTCACAGCAGCTGGCTGCCCCTCCCTGAGCCTCGTTCTGCTGGAGGTTTCTTCCTGTGAAAAGGGAGTTTTTCCCTCCCACTCTTGCCAAGCGCTTGCTCATAGGGGGTCATTTTGATTCCTGGGTTTTGTCTGTAATTATTGTAGGGTCTTTACCTACAATATAAAGTGCCTTGTGGCAATGGTTTGTATTCATTTGGTGCTATATAAATAAAACTGAATTATTCAAGATGAATGTGAGGAAAAGCCATGAAGAGAAGCCAGTATGGGAGAAATATTCTCTCTCTTTCTAGTCCCTGTCAGTACTCTAGCTGCAGCATTTTGGATCAGCTGAAGGCTTTTCAGGGAGCTTTTAGGACAGCCTGATAATAATGAATTATAATAGTCCAGCATAGAAGTAATAAATGCATGAATTAGCTTTTCAGCATCACTCTGAGATGGGATGTTTCTAATTTTAGTGATATTGATCTTTACCATTTTGCTGAAGAAAGAGCCTGAATGAAAACAGTGAACTCTGTGGATTTTCCACAGTAATCCTGAGACTATTTCTAGATCACTGTCATTTTTCAAAGCTGCAATCTCTAAAATTTCAACACCAAGCCACAAACTTCCATGATAATGGACATAAATCTCACTGACAGAACTTTGAGACACCTATTAAAGTGAGAATACACGTGTTTTCATAATCTGGAATCTTTAAAAGCTGCAAATGATTATTGGTTATTTAATCTCATCAAAAAAAATATGGAGAATATTTGTGCAGAAACAGTCACACCCATCTCTTCTTCAGTATAATGCTTTACAACACTCGAGGGAGGCCATTCATTGAACCTGGGGTCAGTAATGAGCTGCTTGTCATGTCTGTCATTTTGCTCATGTAAAATGGAATACCACATCTCATTTAGACTTGCAGATGTATGGTATACTCCTGGGTGGACATCAGCACATTATCAAGTAACGCAGAGACTTTGAGGAGCACAGAGACGCCTTCTTTCCTGGGATAGATAGAGCTTTCCTCCCGGCTTCTATCTCAGCATACACATGCGAAACAGGAGACACACTTGGAGATAAGCAGAGACCCGGTGGCACCTCCTTCACACGGCGCTGCCAGTGAGAGCTCCCTGTGGGAAATTCATGACAGTGCTCAAGAGTGACATTAAGCCTTTGAAGAGACAGCACTGGCATGGACTGAAAAGTTCACAGATGGCTCTAGAAACAGTTTATCAGAAATCTCTGTCTTCAGAGAGCTACAGAGGAGTCATCAATAGATGTCTGAAAAAAATGAAGTGCTTGCCTAAGGTTAACTCAGTAACACTGGCTGGCTTTCATCCCATTGGGAGTTTAATGCACACTCCTTGCACATAGAAAGATGCTAACTTGGGAATGACAAACCTCTCTCAACAACCCCACACTCCAGTGTGTCAGTGATCACTGCCAAAAGGCACCTTGCACACAAATGAGCAGTGTATTTAGCAAAAAAAAGCATGGATTGACAGCCTAGAAAGGAAAATGGTGGATATATATCAGCTTTGAGGGAACTGGTGACTCTAATAGGGATTGTTTGGATATTATTAATTTCAGATTGGGCTGTATGGGGTAAATATCTAAAGCTGTGTTTATGTAGAGTAGCTGGAGGATGGTACTCACTTGGTTCAGAAAGGTTGGCAGGATACGCTGCCATAAGAAGCACACTCTGGGCCCTTTATTATCACTCGGTCCTGGTTTGAATGTCACAGTGTGTCTGAGTATTGCTGCTGACCACGTGCATCCCAATATGGGATAATGGCCACTTCCCGTGGGATAATGCACCAAATCACAAAGCAAAAGTCCTCCCCATTCACAGGATCTCAGTCTGGTGGGACACCTTTGGGATGTGCTGAAAAATCTGATGTGATTCAGTCACATGTTAGCGACTGCTAGCGGACTCTCAAAGGAGCTTTACCTTTCATTAAAAAGTCTCTCTCTGAGAGTATGGAGCCACAAGATTTAATGTTGTGGACAATATGTGTAATATATTAGAATGGTGAACAGAGGCATTGAAAGTGTTGGTTTGTTTCATTGGTGTTTCTCTCCTGGTGAAGACAGAGGCAGCTCACATAAGCAGCACAAGAGGCCTCTGTCTGCTGTCACTGTTTGAGGCACACTTCGAGAAGCAGATGTAATGGATGTATCCAGGTGTGTGCCTCCATTCAGCTCTGACACTCGTAAAGAGCCTGAGAGATGAATTTGTTGCTGTTATGCAGTGTTCCCACGTTTGGCTGACAAAAAAGCACAATTCAGTGTTCAAATTCATGAAATTATCATTGAAATAGATGAATATTCTAATGTAGGCTTTTATGTAAGTATGCCTTCTTGGTAAGCAAAACAAAATTCAAAAATCCATGCAGTGATGCAGCCTCCAGCATGATGGAGGAAGGCGGTGAAAACGGGCATGAATTATCCACAGAGTGTCAGTAATGTGTGTTTGGGGCATTAATCGTCCAGTAAATGGACTTCTTCATGTATGGCGCTCTTCTACTCTGCCTGAGCGTTATACAGCATAAACAGTGTGGATTCTTCATCATTACTGCAATACTCAGCTTTAGACGGCAGATGTCTGAAACATCAGAGACATCTGCAAACCGTACTCAAGCTTTGCCACAACTTCAGCCTAGACAGCAAGTGTGGCTAAAACGTACTAGAGGGTCAGTTGTGGGCTCCGCACCTACACATATGAGGTGGAGAACCGAGCTGCAACGCAACCGTTCACATCTTAGAGAAGTACCAGCACAGCCACCATCGAGTGACATGACAATGAGTAGGTCAGGGAGACCCCTGAAAGACTGGGGGCTCACAGTTCTCTGTTTGAACAGTCACGTTCAGCTTGATTGAATCTAGTGAGCAGATGGGGGTTCAATGATTTAAAATGGGCACAGTAAATCATAATTTCCTCTCTTTTTCAGTTCAGACTTGAAAGAAAGATTTGAAAAAGATTTGAGTGATCTTATGATGCTACAATGTAAACGACTGAAACTGGAATGTAACCATACATGTAGCCATTTTTGTGCTCTGAGGTTCTGCCAAAATAGTTACACTTTAATCTAAAACGGAAGTGGCCGGTTATGGCCAGGTGGTGGCGCATTGAATATCAGGTGGATTGAATACGGAGAGCAGAAGAACAATAAAGGTTATGGAGTTGTCTGTTATGCTGACCGTTGTGTCCTTGAATGCAAAGTAGGAGTAGAGGAACGACACACTCTACACTGAGTATTTGTACACACGTGTGTTTCTCGTAGTTTAGTACAAGATTTGTATTGATTTGCATGTTATACAGCGCACGTACAGCAGGTGGCGATATTGCTCTGCTGCGATTGCGCTGGAGGAAGATTTTTTTTTTTAAAGGAAGAAGAAGAAGAAGCAGCCAATCAGAGTATAAGTTGCTGCCGCTTGGTGACCAGCTACCAATAGGAAACCTGAGTGTGAGCGCGGATAAACGGAATCGTTGTTGTGTTTGTTGTGTTGTCGGCGGCGGTGGCGTTTATGTGTTTGCCATTTTGTTTGCGGGGCTTTAAATCCACACAGAATGAGCGTGTCTTTGAGGTAAGACGGGCCGCCGCAGGAGCACCGTGTGTGCGCTCGCAGAAACCAGCCGCTGGCTCAGCCGCAGCTGCTGCGCTAACATGGTGACCTCTGGCGGTCTGCTCAGGTCCGAATGGCGCTGCGGCTCCAGACGGTTATTATTATTATTGTTATTATTATTATTGTTATTATGTGTCTTTGAATGAAACCTCGACGGTGCCATATGCTCCGTGCCATACTTACTGCCCCCGTAGTGTTTCCATGGCCTCGCAGCAGTGTGGGTCATTGCGTAGTTTCACACACCTACAGACACGTTCAGTGGGAGGTAGAGCGACAGCGGGTATCTGATTACTCTGTTAGAAGACTGTCAGAAGAAAGTAATCTGTTACGGCGTCGATCATCAAGGCGGTGTTTTATCCCTTTTAAATATGAATGTCGATGATTTGCTTTTTCCATTTTACCTGGCAGGATCAGGTAGGGTCGTGGTTTACACATTTGCTCGGTATGCGAAAGGTTGCTGGTTTGATTCCAGCTGGCAGCCGCGTTAACGCTGCCGACTCAAACAGGTGGAGCCGCCCGCTGTTTCAGAGGAGCAAATCCAAAACCAGGGCACTGAATAAATTAAGGGAAGATTAATCGATCATGAAAACATGTTCTTGTTAATAACTCTGGGTTCTTACCTGAATCTGACTTCCAGATGTTGCTTTTAGGAGGCCACAAAGTGAGACATTGTTTCATAGTGTCATTAAAATATGATGTTTGGTACAGCCCCCCCCTGCCAAGCCTCCACTCTGCTTGTTCTTCAGATGCATTTTAGGGATTAAGACCTCCTGAGTCACAGCACGTGGACAGAAGAGAATGGTAGAAGAGAAAAGCCCGTAGAAAGCCATGGGAGAAATGCTAATGGCAGAGGTTGTCCCCTCTGTCCCCAAAGAGACAGTCAGAAAAGGGTGCATATCAGCCGGTTTGCTCCTCTTTCATTTGGATGGAAGCCAAAGAATTGTCCAGGTTTGAGCCGAAATGGCTGCCACATGGCAAGACTTGTTTCTAGCAGGACTTTGGTTTCAATCTGTAGAGCGCAAAAAGAAGTTTTTTTTTTAAAAATATATAAATAGAGAATTTTGTGTTTAACCGGCACATAAAAGGCACCAAATACGAAGAAAAACAGAGACAAGTATCCGTATCAGCTATCGGCCCAACATTTCACATGGAACTTCACCATTGGTGCATCCCTAACACCAGGCTAAAGCTGAAGTTATTCAGGATTCTCAGCACGGTGCTTTGTGTAACTGACAGTTAATGTTAGAACACAAATAAATAATACTACAGGACATAGTTTGTTGGTTGACACTTTTGCACATTATCTAAAGTGCACCGCCTTTGGGCTATTTTGTGCTCTATGGCCTTGATTTGAAAAGATGTAATACCTGAAATGATCCCAGCTGTTTGCTTTCCAGCCAACCTGCTTCTGTAGCTCTGCTGCGTTCTGCCACCTTCGGAAGACGGTTATCTCATTTGTAACCTACTCTGTAGTGAGGGTTTAATTTGTGGTAGCAGTGGATAAAAATGTGATTTAAGTTTAAAAGTGTTTGTAGTACAGCTGTACATTTGTGTAACACATGGTGCTGGATCTGTCTGTGCCCAGAACGGAGCTCGCGGCAGACAAAACCAAGCGCAAGAAGAGGAGAGAGCTCACTGAGGATCAGAAACATGAGATCAAAGAAGCTTTTGAGTTGTTTGACACAGACAAGGACAAAGAAATTTAAATGAAAATCAAATTTATTAACCAATGGAGGCCTGGATTTGGAGTCGCACACAAAATTAAAGTGGAAAAACACACTACAGGCTGATCCAACTTTGATGTAATGTCCTTAAAACAAGTCAAAATGAGGCTCAGTATTGTGTGTGGCCTCCACATGCCTGTATGACCTCCCTACAACACCTCGGCATGCTCCTGATGAGGTAGTGGATGGTCTCCTGAGGGATCTCCTCCCAGACCTGGA